>CALNXI010001163.1:78688-132897 GCA_942486025.1 Porites evermanni | reverse complement strand
GGGGGGGGGGGGGGGGGGGGGGGGGGGGGGGCAAAGCTTTCCATGCCTGCCTCCATACGCAGCTGTTCCTGTTAAAAGGCTTAAGGGAGGGGGGGGGGAGGACTTTTCCATACCTGCCCCCACACGCAGCTGCTGCGACGTTTAAAAGGTACTCCGCTCGACTCTCCTCTATTGCCGACCATATTATCTACTTTTAAAAAAAGCACTTTATTTGAGTTTTAATGAATTTAGCACGAAAGCACTAACTGGGGACACTATTTTTAAGTCTCCTGTAGGAGACGGAACCGCGACCGAGCCGCGCGAAGGTCTAGTCATTTGCAGGGCAAAGCCAGTACCATCATTTCTCAGCCATTTTAAGACCCTGAGTGTTGGTTCAGTCCCGGGAATTTAACCCGCGACCTACCGCTCTGCAGTCAAGCGCTCCACCAAACGAGCTAATCCAGCCACAGTTAAACTTTTCATATTTTCTTGAGAACCCTGCTTTTATGTATCGTTTAAACGCAGTTGCGCTGGTGATGGCTGTAGGTTTAACGATCGGGAAACACTCTCAAGCCCTGAACACGAGGTTGGGAAACACATACCTGCATTTGCTCGGGATCGAGGCTGACGGAGGAGGCTTGGGCAAGACATTAGCAATATCAGACACGTGATGTTCACCTGATTTTAACGTTTTAATATTTCGAGCAAGTGGAGTCATCCCCAGGCCACCTGATGGAGGGTTCAGTCTGAGACGATAAGGCTGTTCGTTTGTCAACTCTTGTTCTTTTATAAGTCGCGTTTGAGGCTGATCCCGCTGGGGGAGGGGTGAGGCAGTGCGTGTTGTGGCAGCAGGGGGTGGTGTGATGAATTCGATCACGCTGTCAGGTTTAGATAACGTGTCTGGAAAGAAAGACGTGGGAGATTTGTTTACTTTTGGTTGAAAACAACTCAGAAAATGAACATCAAGAGTAAACTAAGATGTTCAGCGCATATAACTGCATCTTAATCTCGGCCCTCCTCCGAGCAGGTCGACTAAAATGTCAACCGTCTCCACCCCCCTAAGCCACCTCTCGCCCCTGCGCCCCCCACGGATTAGTGGGTGGAGATGGCTGAAATTTCAGACTACCAAGCATGTTGTCGAGTCGGAGTTAAAAGCCGGATCTTACTTTCGCGCGTTCATGTACTGTCTTCATCACACCCCTAGCCCGACAATTATATCTTTAGTGCGTCAAGGCTGTTATTCAATATTGCATTATTTACTATATTTACTAAAACGTGTCTTCGAGCATTAGAACTCGTTCAAAAAATAATGACAACAGCTGAGTTATTTAAGTCTATATCAAGGCTTTGAAACTGTTTCCTGTTGTCTGCTATGACAGATGGCTGGGATGGACTTGAAATGAAACTTGTAAAAACTAGGACAGTTTTTTTTTTGTTTGTGTTGTTTTTGTTATCATTTTATTGTTTGTTGTTTTTTCAAGTTTTAATGACAGCGCATACGTATACGTACGTAATTCACCAAAAAAAAATATTATATAGTAAGTGCTATCTTCATGATATCTTCTTCACACCTTTACTAGACTGCAAAACAGTCCGAATTTTTGCGTGTTCAAGTACGCGCGAGCTGTCAAACAGAAGGTCTGGAACGAGGCTTGCGCGCTTCGCGCGCGTACGACTCCTACGCCACGCTTTACCGATTTCCTTACTGATTTTAAGAAAAAAACCGACTGTTTTGCAGTCTATACCTTTACGGGAGCATTTCGTGTCTGTTTAAAGTAGCTTATTTATAACTTAAGTACCGAATTTACCTAAAACGGCAGTAACCTTGTGAGATAGCCTTAACCTTTCAAGTCCCACTAACCACAGACAAATTCTCCGGACTTTTCTCCACACATTTTCTTAAGGAATTAGCCGACAGAATTTGATAGAAGATCAAAGAATGTTCACCTTGGTGATCACTTCATCAATTCTTATAACCTTTACTCTTGATGATTTAAGGAAATTGATGGGAGAAAATTGATGTTGGTCACTCTAGGAGCTACCAGATAACATAATTAGGCTTTTTAGTAGTAGCAATTGCTATTATGATCTACGCAACAGCATTAAGTTTGAGGTTCCCCGCTTTAACCTAGGGGTGGGCAGGAAGTCATTAAGATATCGGGGAGCCTTGTTCTGGAACTCCATTCCAGATAATTTAAAAAGAGCACCAAGTCTAACATTTTTAAAAAGCTTCTTAAGAAAAACAGACCCTTGTTCGATAAATTTTATTAAGAAGAAACAGTATTTTAATTGTTCATAACTTTTAGTCTTTTATCTTACCACCGTATATTTATTCTTTTTATATACCTACTTTCTGTATATTTTTTTTATTTTATTCGTATATCATCAATAGATCGTTTATCAGCAGGTCCATATCAGCTTTAGCTGCCTTTTAACTTAACCTGCTTTATCAAATAAACTATGAATGAATAATGAATGAATGAATGACTCTGACCTTGCGAACACTCCGAGTGGTGTGAGACTTTCCATTTTTCTTTTTGTTTGCTTTCAAGCGCTTGTCTTCGTTCTGTAGCAGTTTTCTGACGTTCCAGGCGTTGTTTCTTTAACCGAATAGCCCTAAACAGGAGCAGCAGAAAAACAGTTGTTGGCAGTCATCGACTCTTTCCACTTAACACTGTGAAATTAAGCTCACCTCTCTAGTGCCTTGCTTTGCCAGTTTCCACTGTAGTCGCTTGTTTCCACTGTGGGAATTTCTCGTGTGTCTGTTACCCTGAAAAAAAAAAAATAAAATAAAAAACCATTACGGCTAGCAGAGCATTTCACAACCACGGCAGATAACGCATCGCCGAAGCCATTTCCCTTTCGTTAACGCTCATTTCCATTTTGAACGGTCGAAGCCACCATTGGTAACCAGGCCGTTAGTCATAATAGATGTAACATAATCCCTGGATTAAGTCACAATAAATTGGAAAGAACGACGTTGAAGTCCAAGTTGAATTTACGTTATAAGTTTCGAAAAGGGCTAGGGTCACCTGTTATTCATGTAACAGTTAAGAAAGACAGTTTGCTATTTTATGTGCTAGAATTTTTCGCACCTTTGGCGGTTGTTGTGGTACTGTAGTGGTAAGGGAGAGAGATTAGGATACGAAAGGTCCGGGTTCGACCCTGGGTTGCGATTTTCTTTCTTTTTAATAGAAACGCTCTCAATAACAGGTCAAAAATTTTCTAAGTGTCTTAAAAATGGCAGCGACCGTTTACGAAAGGGACAACTGCATCGGCAAAGGAAGTCATGAGGTACTACTAAACGCAACATTAACGCCTAAATGTATTAAGAAACCAACTACTTCTCATGGCTTCACTTTTTTATCGTGCTTACGGATAGTGGTGAGAAGAAGGGACAAGGGCACAAGTACCTCACGAAGACCGTTAAGGGGTTCCAAAGCTGATGATGAAGTAGCTTGCGACCACAGACGTATTTCCGGTCGTCACTGCTCTCCGTCCGAATTTTTCGGAAATACGTTTGCGGTCGCAGGCTAATGATGAAGTCGCTTGTTTAATATCGGTTCGTTAGCTTGGGACGCAACCTTGTTTTGTGTTTGTACACACAACATTAGCTCAGGCGATTTAGCATAGAAATTTATAAGAATTAGAATGTACCTCTCATTTTCGGAGTAGCTTTTCGAAACAAGGCTCTTTAGATAGTCCTGCGATGAAAAAAAAAAAAAATAAATAAATAAATAAAACTAAGCTTCGGATAAATTCATGCGTCAATCGAAACCTATAACAGGGTCCACGGTTATCATCACCTTATCTCCATACAGTGAAACTTAAATTTATCGGACCCCATTGAGGGCACAGAAGGATCAAAACCCAAAGGGGAACCTGCGGATGGCCGCAGGGGTAACATAATAGGCCAGTTATTTAAACGGAGTTTAGCCAGTGTTTAACAAAACCACGCTCTCAGCCATTTTCAGTTTCCCGAACGCTTTCATGTAAACACCATTTATCTTGAACAGTTTAATGATGGCATATGGCGTACACCAAGGTTGTCAAAATGCGCCGGCAACCGGCGCTATCAACAGATAAATGAAGGTTTTTGCCGCCAGTAAATTATTGGAAAAAAGCGAAAAAAATGGATGATAAAATCAGTTCAAAAAGAAAAAGAGAAAAAGAAATAGTTTTAATCATGCCCTGCATGTTCTTTTTTGTGAAGCACTGTACCTACCCGGGAAACACTATCCCTAGTGATATGTGTTGACCTACCCTGGAAACACATATCCCTAGCGATATATGTTCCCTTACCTGGGAAACACATATCCCTAGTGATAAGTGTTACCACACCTGGCAAACACATATCCCTAGTGATATGTGTTCCCCTACATGGGAAACACATATTCCTAGTCATATGAGTTCCCTTACCTAGGAAACACATATCCCTAGCGATATGTGTTCCCCCACTAGGGAAACACATATCCCTAGTGATATATGTTCCCCTACCTGGGAAACACATATCCGTAGTGATATATGTTCCCCCACTAGGGAAAAACATATCCCTAGTGATATATATTGCCCCACCTGGGAAACAGGCGGTCTCATGTAATTACCCCCTTATTTTACTAAAAAAAAGCAAAGATGATGGAGCCATAAGAAGAAACATGCTATTTATGGACTCGGTCTGAGATTCCGTTTTACATCAGAACGGTACAGTCTCGGACCGGTACGAAAAAAGCTCGTGTCGGGTCAGCGACCGACACGAAGTCAGACCGCTCTGAGTTCGGTTTTAGGCCAGTCCCATGTAAACGCATGAAAAGAAATGTATGGAGCGTGATACCAACTCATACCGGTCCGAGTTCGTCCCGGTCTCATGTAATTACCCCTTTAGACTTCGTTTGAATAATTGACTCGATGGTTTTACTAACCTCGTCCGATCCTTGAAGCCCAACACTAGAACGCATGGCACGGTAAGCGTCAAAAAAGTCCTCTTCAAATAAAAAAGTAAACAAACAAAATAGCAAACTTTGAAAAATAGTTTTGTATCAAAATATGTTGGTTTCTAGGGGTTTAAACAGATGGTTTCTAATTTTCAACCCAACAATTCAACTTGTGCTTTCCATTATCCCAAATCGGACAGCGACGGCGGCGATAATTCCAATCCAGTTACCTTTCTAAATGTATGCAAGCTCCCCTGGAGTTGAATTACTAAGAACCATATCCAAGTTTACAAAGACAAAGAAACTTTCGTCGTCGTTTGTTTACGTCATCCATAGAACGTGAAAATAGGCATTTTCACGTGGTAGTCGTGCAGCAACGGCAAAGAAATGTACAGAAAAAGCTTGCTGCACATGTTAAGGTTTTGTTTTGCTCATTAAATCTACTGTTTTTTTGACACCTCGCTGCCGTCGCCGATGTCGGATCTTACATGTGAGGACCAAAATAAAAAGCTCCTGGCTTCGTACTTACCATCCTCGTCGGAAGAAACCTGTCTCCATGTTCTTGCTTTGACGGATGCAGCGTCCTTTTGGTCAGGTGTATGCTTTGACTTTTGTTTGGTTGATGGGCTACGTTCGTAAGGGAACACAGAAAATTCTTCCTTGCTCGATTCATTGCTTCGAATGGTGTCAGCGGTTTTTGGTCTTTTCTCAGACTCTAGGGTATTCCGATGAAGAGCGTCATCTTTGATAGCAGAAAAAAAAGGAAAAGAAAGCATCTAAAAACACAGGTATGGCGATACAGGAAGAAAAAAATAATAAGAAAAGACATACAAACAATCTTAATTGCGATAACATTGTGATAGAAAAAAGGGGAATTGGAAAAAGCTAAATAGGAATAAATTAGGCAAGATCAGAAGATTTAGGGGTGTGGTCTGACGGGTTTAAAGACAAAAACATTTTTGCAGTTTTCAGTATACCCTTCTCCTGATGTCAAAATGAAGGAAGTAAAAACCCGGGTCGGGAAAAAGTTTACTTTTTTTTCCTTTTTTTCGCAACACCCGTTTTTGAATTATGTCATAAATCCGAAGGCCCGTGAAAATTCGTTCTATGTTTTTCAAAACCTGTCACGTAGAATAGCATTAAAAGGCGGACAAAAAAAATATGATAGAATCATAAACCGACGGTGTAAAAGACGTTTTAGTTTTACATGCAATGGGTTTTTACAGTGCGACTACTGTAAACGGGGCCACTTAGACGAAGTTGACCAATCGGATTATAGGAAAATAACAATACATACTACTCATTAAGACCGAGGTCTGAAATTTCCCCGTAATGTCCGAACGAAAGAGGTTACTAATAGGGCCTTAAGCGGTTCTTAATGCATTTTCCTTGCATAACGAAAAGTCAGGGAACTTGTTTGGTTCCCGTTCCAAAAACTTAACCTTTCAAGAGCTGTATCTCTTTCTGGTGTCATGAAGTCGAGTAAACAGGAGTCTGATAGTTTTTTGGATTTATAAACATATATCGCGCAATCATTGTGGTAAAGCTTTTAATCCTTTCGCTGTTTGTAAGTAAAATTAAAAATAAAAATAAAAAGCATAAAGTAAGAACGTGTTAGGAAATAAAACTATTTCTTTCAAAAATTAAAAAAAAAAACAAACAAACTACAAAAACTCGGCAACGACATGAAAAAGGCATATTCTACCTGCTCCTTGCTTCAACGATTTTCCTTTCACGGCACTTGGAGAACTGCTCGGTCGGCTTGGCTTTGGAGGAAACATAATTTCCCGCTCTTTTTTCTTGAGTGCACCTATGCACCAACGCATTAATGTGCTATCACTTTTCCTAACACTTGGCGGCCTTAGGGAGCTAACAGACTCTCTGTCATCAGTCTGCGATTGTAAATCCATTTTATCCATAAGCCGTGCAATGTCATCTTCATTGAGCTCAAAGTCATCTACATTACCGTCTTCACCTTTCAAACTAGCATTTCCAGTTCCTCCTTGTTTCTTTCGCAATCGTCCGTCCGCTGAGTGCCTTCGTTCTATCGCCGCTTTAGNCAACGACATGAAAAAGGCATATTCTACCTGCTCCTTGCTTCAACGATTTTCCTTTCACGGCACTTGGAGAACTGCTCGGTCGGCTCGGCTTTGGAGGAAACATAATTTCCCGCTCTTTTTTCTTGAGTGCACCTATGCACCAACGCATTAATGTGCTATCACTTTTCCTAACACTTGGCGGCCTTAGGGAGCTAACAGACTCTCTGTCATCAGTCTGTGATTGTAAATCCATTTTATCCATAAGCCGTGCAATGTCATCTTCATTGAGCTCAAAGTCATCTACATTACCGTCTTCACCTTTCAAACTAGCATTTCCAGTTCCTCCTTGTTTCTTTCGCAATCGTCCGTCCGCTGAGTGCCTTCGTTCTATCGCCGCTTTAGCGGCGTTTTCGCGTCTGCTCCTGGCAAGCGCAAATATCGTCAACGGAGACACGCCCTTGGCGTTTTTAGAAGTTCTGCTGAAGAGACCACCCGGTCTGTTGCTTTCATAAATTGGTACAACTGTTTCTTTGAACACCATTCCTGAGTTATTCGGCGATCTAAGGGTCGGTGAATCTCTCCCTGAAGTATAATAATTAGGTAACTGTCTCTGATTTCGGCGTGGATGTCTTAAAAGATCTAGCCCAGGAGCTGCAAAACTTACACTTTTTTCTCCCCGATCTGTTCTCTTGCTGCGGAAAGAAGTTAAGCCACCCTCTGCATGCGAGTCTTCGAAGTCATCGACTCCGCACTCGTCATACGGCTCGAGCACCTCGGTGGAATTTGGAACTTCGTTTTCAGTCCTCTTTAACACCTCCCCAGTATGGGGGTCTACATATGTCATAAGCGGAGCTTCATTAGGTTCAGCCGACACCCGTTTTGGGGGTTTCTCTTGTCGCTGCACCTGTTGAGACTCTCTGCCTTCTTCGTTTTCGTACCCTTCCAGCCTATTTTTAGTCTCTGTTTGATTTTCCTCTATATCCTTTCTGGAGAAATCTTTCCCAAGTGACTGAGTTTTCACTTCCTTTCCATCGGTCAATTTTTGAGATGCCGGATACACGTGTTTTTCCTCCATCCCTCGTATTTCTAAAGTGACACAAACAGACATTACATTGCGTAGGAAAAAATTATTCACCTCAAAAGTATTAAAACCCAGTGATCGATAAAACAACATAAGCCTAGTAACGACATAAAGTACGACATTTTTAGACAAGGAAGAACGTAAAAAAGGTTTGCACAAATGATTCTGAGCGCTGAGTAAGGGGACCCAAGCCACCCCTGCGTTGGAATGGTGCAACTATCATGGTAAGAATTATTTGAAGAAAGATCATCGCATATCATGGTAAGGACAGCAATCATCCATCGTCAAATATTTAGCCGATGTTTCCAAGGTTTTCCTCCATATCTTAGATAAAACATATCATACATTAAAACCTCTTACTTTACCCTAAGAGAGTAAAATTGCCTTTATCCTTATCGTGATGTAGAAGCTATTCAAACAAGATCGACATTTTTAACAACAAATACAAAAGCACGAATCAATTAACCTTTTGGACTTTCTTTATCGGGCGTTTTCTGGTCATCTTGTATTAACTGCTGAGATTGCTGCTTATGAGGTATAGAACTAGTTCCAGGGCCGGACTGAGAATCGACTGTGTCCTGTTGAATGAGAGGCCTTTGCGCGGCTAAAGGCATGTTTACAACATTCGGAGATCTGCGCGAAACATCTTCGTTTACAACATCTTTTACAGCGTCTTCGTTTTGTTCTTCCTCTTTGACTCCTGCAGTCAACTGATCGACTTGTGACTTATCGTATTCTTTGTTTTCTGCTTCTTTGGTGTTTTCTTCTTCGGGATTTTCCTTGGTTTTTTTAGTTTTCTTTAACACTGGTCTCGGTGTTCGCCTCGGCTGCGAAAATAGAAAATGCTGCTAGTATAATAATAAATATTTAGCTGCTGCTGCTGCTGCTGCTGTGTATTGTTATTTTCTGGGAGAGGGGTTGGGGGTGGGGGGACTGGGGAAATCCTAACATGTACTCGTATTCAGGAAACAAACTGAATCCCAGAAATCAATCATGGCTGGCTGAAAAATCTGAGGTGGTGCTCGTTATAGCCCTAAAATCCACTGCTTTCCATTTTGCAGATGGAAATACATTAGTAGACTGTCGATTCAAATGATTGTCAACTGTCAACTGTCAAACAGTACAAAGCACAATTTCTGTTTTGATTTAATAAACTGCTTTTTTGAAGGGGAAGTGGGGTTAATGTTGTTGCTGTTTTAAAATATTTTACAAATAGTTTTAAATAGTTTTCAGCCCCAACCTTAACAGCTCTCGGTTCCAGTTTTTCCACTACCATTCTTCGAGCAACAGGAGCGGCATATCCGGGACCTCCATGTGCCGACCGTAAGGATCTGGAATCGATCGATATATTACCCATCCGTCCCCCTGGTTTTCGAAAGCTGGGAACGATCGACACCTTTTTCTTCCCATCTTTTTGTAACAAATCGGCGCATTGACCACAAGAGGGGCCCTCGTCTTGCTCCGCTTCTTCTTCAACGTTTTCTTCACCTAAGAGAGGTTTGAACAGTTAGAATTCGATCATAGTGGCTAAGGAACAGAGCTGAATGTCTAAGGATGTCTCCGTTTCCTCGTTTATACGGCTCCTGAACTAACTGTCGCACTTACTGTCCTTAAACAACAAGGTCCAACACAAGAAGGGCATCAAATTGCCACCCTGGAGACCTTTCCCATTTTCTTTATTTCAACAAATAAAATAGGAGACGTCTTTAAGCAGGGTAGGCATTTAAATTCAAAAGGAAAAAGTTCCAGGCATGTCAAGCTGTTCATGTTACCAACAAGGTTTGTGAATAAGTGAATTAATAAACACAGTCCTATCAGACGGATACTCCTAGTAACTGGCCCCAAAGATAGACATTTCACACAATTGCGACCTCTGCAATACCATATACGTAAGCTCCCTTAGCCTACAATGCGCTGTCCATACATTTAGCACATGGGAAATTTGGAAAACAATATAGGTGACAGTACCTTCACCAGGCTCCTCCTCAGATTCCTCTTCCTAAAAACGAGAAAAATGAAAAAAATAACATGTACGACTTTCCTGTGCATAACTGCACACAGTCTCAGGAACAATACGATAGCACATAATTTACTTCCGTCGCTCTACAATGCAAAGGGCCGCCTCTGTCAAGAAAAATTGTCGCTAACATGGTAACGTGACGTCACACTTTCTCTTTCTATTCATTTCCTTTTTTATGCTTTCTTGTTTAAGTTGTGGTCCAGATAACGTGAAAAGCGGCACCAACCGCAAAGAACACGTCGGAATGCAAAAAAGTGCTATCTTTACTATTGTCTCTACTATACTTCTGATTGGTTTAAACAGCAAATTTTACGAAATCTTCGCAAAGCAGCTTGAATATTAGTCCTTACATTGCTAGCCAACTTCGTTATAACAAAATCTTGTCTGAGCCCAAGTAAAACAGAATTCCTATGTGAGGAATACGTAAAATTGTAAACTTTCCGCGGCTACTGTTTGCAACTCCTATGATGGGTCGAACTCTTTTAACACAAACACAAAAAAAATAATAATGGAATTTATACATTTTGAAAACTGCGTTTTTCTAGGTTTATGCATTCTTTGTGTGAAAATGAAAACATTCCTATGAGAGGAGAGCGTACTGCGCTATGACAAAAGAAATTGCTTTCCGTCTTACCTGGATTATTACTTAAATTTATCCCACTGAGTTTTACCAGCGCCCCTCCCCCCTGATTTGCACGTGATAACAACAACCTGAATGATCCTTGTAAGCGCAGTTGAAGTCAACTAACGTCATCGTGCAAACTTTTCCTATTGGACGTTTTGAAAAGAAAATGAGCATAACTATAAACTTACTGGGGAAGGAGTGGAGGGTGGTGTTGGTTCTGGAGGTGGAGTCCTTGGCGGTGAAGATACAGGCGAGTCTCCAAATTCGGGCAGTTCCCACAGTTCCGTGCTGGTTCTGCGTTCAGACATCGCCACTGAACTAACCAATGACGTTCGCCTGGGGGTGGTGGACGGGGAGTAATAGACTTCGGTAGGAGCCAGCGAGAGACTGTCCGACATAAAACTGATTGACTAAAAAGAAAAAAAAGTGGAAACGAAACGAAAGGATTACTAATGCAGCATGTAAGGGAGAATTAAGGGATTTATCTGTAGGTGATGCACAGGACCCCCAGCATCAAACATATTGACTAAAATGGAGATAAACGGTGAATACGAAAGACTATGAACTTATAGAAATCGATGGTTGTAAAATTATTAAAGGACCGGCCTCAGTTGTTCAAAAGGTGGATAGCGCTATCCACTGGCTAAATATTATTAGTATTTACCAAACCAGAGACAAGAAATTTTCGCGCGTTTTGCTTGGCTCCCGTAACTCGGAATATCCTCAGGCTATTCACTGTTTTGTTCCCTCTTCCCCCTGTTCTCCTTGTTCCCCCTCTTCCCCTGTTGCCCCTGTTTCCCCTATTCTTCTTGTTCTCCTTGTTCCCCCTAACCCCCTTGTTCCACCTGTTCCCCGGTTCCCCATGTTCCCTTTGTTCTCCTGTTCCCCCTGTTTCCTTGGTTCCCTATGTTACCGTGTTCCCCTTGTTTTCCTTGTCTCTTGTTCCCCTTTGTTCTCCCTGTTCCTCTTTCCCCTCTTCACCTTGTTTCCCCGGTTCCCCTTTTTCCCCTGTTACCCTTTTCCCTCTATTCCCCGGTTCACCTAATTCCTCTTGTTCCCCTTGTTCCTCTGTTCCTCGTTCACTGTTCTCTGTTCTTTTCTGTCTGTTCTATTCTAATGGAGGGGCATGTTGAAACTGTGTTATCCTGTTTCGAACACAGTAAGATCAGGGGGCCGTTTCCTTAAAGTCTCGGTACCGTTTTGGGTCTGGAAAGCTATTTTGTGTTTGTTGTGTTTACATTTACGAACAAAGTTTCAATAATTTTGAAAATAATACAACAAAAGTATTAGTTAAAAAAGAACAATTGACCGTTTTGTGAGCTAGAAAATGTGCTACTATTCAACAGGTTTTGATTTCAAAATTTGCCTTCGGGCCCGTAACGTTTCCGGTCCTTTAAAGAAACGGGTCCCTAGTCACGTAAACCATATATACCAATTCTGAGATTAGAAGCCCATCAAATTAATTTTGTTTTGTTTGTTTGTTTGTTTGTTTGTTTGTTCGGTACCTCTTCCTCATCTTGTTGGTTCTGTTGTTCCAGATCCGGAGGCGGTCTCCCTTCCATGAACCATGATGTCTTCAATTGCAGGTTTGGGAACGGCACCTGAATAAGAATCGATTTCGTAAGCAGAGCGTTCTAATGTTAATATGTATCTTATCTTTATACATTATAGCTGATCATGCGACACAGTAACCCCTTCACTGCCAGAAGACTTGATGGAGTTTTGTAAGGTGACTCTAACTTTTGAGTCTGCAGACGAAATCCTATGATGTGACCATTCAAATGAAAGCTCTCTGCCTGTACTTTCACATGATGCTATTTGTGTCTCAAAATTTTAGAAAATGAAATTTGAAAATTTGGTCGAAATTTGCCTTTGGCCACATTTGGCAGTGAAAGAGGTAAGCATGAACGTAGGACATGTAAAACATGTTGTACTCCGTAAAAAAAACTTGTCATATTACAACCCTACCTCCCAGTAACGGGCACCTCCCCACAACGGTCACTTTCTTCTGTCCCCAAGGTGGCCATTGTGGAGAGGTTCGACTGTAACTGTAATCAAATCCTTAGGACCTGATTGCTGGTGTAAAGATTAGGTTTGGGAAGGAAACAAAAATAGAAACACGACTGAATCCGGAAAGTCAATATTTGAGGTGAGGAATCTAGCTCCTACCAAGTAGTTCTCCATGTTAGTGGGGTCCGGTTGAAGAATTTTCTTGCTTTCAAATCGTACTGACGGATCTTCATAGATATCAGATTCTGTGAAACATAAATGACAAGCATGAAGACGGAGACCATGTTATTTACAATGAAACTAGAACGAAACGAAACAAATTAAGACAACTAAAATAACCTAGTACTTCGAGACTGACAAAAGCCTATAGACCACAAACTCACGGATAACGAAAACCAAACAAAAAAGATGATTTCTCACACAAACTTAAAAAACTGAGCTCCACAAGAACTAACTCAAATAAAAAAAATATATGCTGCTTTCCACTTTGCTTGTTACATAAGAAGGCCTCGAAGAGACACCAGATGCATGCGCTCGTCCAGTTCTAAAAGACTATTTATTTACCTGTTTCAAATGCTTCGTCATCGAAGCAATCAGCTTTCAAGTCAGACGATAACGTATCTCTTAATGGGTACACTGCAAAAGGCAAATAAAACGGCTTGTTGTACAATTGTAAGGGAATGTTGTAAGGGAAAACACGGCACTTTCTTTCATAATTTTTCTTTCTCTTTTTTTTTTTTGTTGAACATTCCCGTACTTACTTTCTAAAGTGCCACGCAGTTTGATCGGAATTTTTTTCCGTTATTTGCTGTACAATTTCCGTTGAGTTATTTCAAGTTCACATGTTAATCACAGTATACAAGCTTATACACCAATATACCAGAAGATTACTTTGATAGTTTTGAAAAGACAGGTTTCTGTTATTCTCTTTCCAGCAACATACAAAAGATGGGAAACAGCAAGTCCTTCTTCTTCTTTAGGATAAAATTATAGTAGAAAAAAAATTTGCCACAACAAGGACGAAATTACATGTAGGTCGATCATGAGTTAATATAACAGAGAGCAGTTTAAACGAGAAAAGTAAGTCCCGGCATTGATAAACCCTTATATCATGTTTTCAGCTATTTGCATCTATCGTTGGTGCTCTTGCCATTTACCTTTTTCATTTGAAATCACAAATATGTGATGCTTGAAGCCGATCAGAATATCTCCTAAAAAAAACAATAACTTATCAACCTTTCTTTCTTCACGATTGTAACTAAAAAACAAGTAAATAAGCAGAGAGCGTCCTTGTCTATTAGTTCCCTTGTCCAAAGCAACGCCAAAACCGGTGTCTTCATCAATTAGACTAGACTGCTTGCAGTCCGCTTTTTCTCTCAAAATCCGTTGCGTTCTTATTCCAACCGGAGCGTTTGCAAACAACGCAGTTACAAACGAGGATTAGGAAGAGACACCCTTCACAGCTTCGCCGCTAGCGTGCATGGGTTAACCGTGGCCACAGAACTTTTAAAAGAAAGATAACGACTGTTCATAGTCTTCAGGAATTAATGATTGAACAAAAGAAACAAGTGCTACCTTGAATGTTAAGGAAAGAAGCGACAGTTAACGTTTCGCCCGTAAGTATTTCCCGAAGAAGAGTTTTGTCTTTGTCCCAAATCTTGATAACTCCGTCTTGACTGCAATAGAAAAACAGGAGTAGCTTAGTATAACTTCGCTACTAAACAAAAGCGACCCGCTTTTCTGAGGACGCTAGGCTACCTCGTTCCCAGGTTCTATCACTTACCCGTGTTTCTTGCTCCTTAAGACCGGGTAGGGGTGAGCCCTGGGAACGAGTTTGGACACAGGGAAGCTATAATATTCATTCTAGATCAGCATGCTTTAGCTAGCTCTGATTAGGACCCTTTCTCAGTTTAAATGATCGCGTGATTGGACGGTGAGTTAAGCCGTTCGCCTTCAGTCTCCTTCACCCTCAGACGTCAATTGGAAGGGGATATTAAAAACCCGTGACATTATTCGTAGGCCCCAGACTACCTGACTTAAGCCGTCATAGACCTGGGGGTGGACAAGATGTGATCAAAGATTGACTATAGCGACTGAATCGTGTGCCTTTGCAAGGCGTCCGATCTGACCTCTCTGATCCTTCCACAATTCCGCGACTGGCTGAAAACTGGAAAACTGGCGCCATGAATTTCCTAATAGTGTTTAAAGGTTTGTGTATAGCGGATATCGATAGTGCACTTAGCTTATCCAGCTAGTTTACAGGCATTCCACTCAAATAACTGAAAACAAATAATTCAAACATAATATAACAGGATCAACAGCCATAACTGGCAGGAGGCAACCAACTGGCTACTTACAAGCATGACCGAGGATTTGAACTCGGGGCGACCGAGAACTGACCTAGCACGTGGCCAGAGACAGATTCGACAGAACCCGGAATCGCCAGATTTCAAGTCCGACGCGGTGACCACTCGGCCACTTTGCCCCCTGCTCCCATCCTGCAGTTTACCCCAGTCTCTCTAACCAAGCCTATAATCTTACCTCGCACTACAGAATATTCCAAGTTGGGAGTTTGAGTCCACGCTGTTAATAGCGCCCTGGTGATCTTTGGGTGACCGCTTTGAGCCTGTGGGCTTTTCATCTTAAACAGGTAAAGTTCAGTTAGAATACTTGTTGGACCATTTACAGAGTTAAAAGAAAGTGGTACTGAATGATTTGAAAATTCTAATCAAATCACATGACTAAAGACAATCACTGGTGCTGTAACTGTAAAAAAAAGACCTTTGGTCAATCTACGACGTTTACATCACAAAAATATGCTGTAATACCTCCAATGCCATGAAGTTCTTGATTGTCCATGGCTAAAGAGTGGAGACGTAAATATCCACGTTTATGTCCACATAAAAGAAGATTGTTCTAAAAAAGAAAACAGGAATTGTGAATAGAGACGTTCCTAATTTGATAAAACAAGTTCAAACATTGTGAATAACAATATGCATTGATAATTTAGCTTGTCTTATTATTTTAAGAGGAAAACGTGAAATAATGCTGTAGGTCAGACGCGTGATCATAAATTAAATAGTCTAAATAAATACGTACCATTCTGGTAAAGCATGTCAAGTCCGACAGTGTTAGATGCGCAAACTCGTTGACGTTTTTACCATTACTGGTTTATTCCTATTGTTAGGGTCGATGCCTGCACTTTGTAACCAGGGTGTTCATAACCTGATCGTGGTACAGCTCGAGGACCTACAGTATAAATAATAATACAAAGGGAACGTGATTTGAAATTGGTAGACCAGTATGGAGATGAAAAATTTGAGACCTAATTCTATGATGATGATGACCATGACAACGACGACGACGACGTTGATGATGATGATGATGATGATGATGATGATGATGATGATGACGACCACGATTAAATTGGGAGGGGGATGTCTCTTTAAAATTATGTTAAAAGCAAAATTAAAAAGAGGTTCTAAAGATAATTTTCCTTATTTATTCTGCCGTAGTAATAAGCAGTGCCGTTGTTACAGTTTTAACTTATTACTTACAGCGTCCTTATTAGCTTGTAGTTGATGATATTTTAGACCTTTCCAAAACATGTGGAGAAACAAAACTCTTCCATCCTGAGGAGAAAAGGGTTGAAAAACATTATATTGTACAGTAAAGCATACACGTACATCTTTTTACAGACTTTAGTCTTATTGTTAATTTAGAACGACAAGTTTTCCCGCAAAAGAAATGTTGAGGATCTCACATGTTATCTTAGTCGTAAAAGAGGAAAAAAATTAGCTTGTTTTCGCCACCATGAATCCTATTAGGATGATTTAGCAATAGAACGGGAACGTCATTTGACGACGGGAAAGCGCGCGGAAAGGACTAAACTCGACTTCTGGTGCCCAATTTGCCACTCAGCCATTGGTCAAGCCAGTTGTTTGATTTGCGCGCCCCATTGTCAACTGACGTTCCCGTTCTGTTGCTAAATCAGCCTATTATTGAATCGAATGTCTGACACGTTCCCGAAGATGAAGCGAATTCTTTATTCTGACTGGCTACCCGAGCAAACACAATGTATTGGCTATCTTCCTGTTTGTTGGACCAACTCCTCATTGGCTTGTAGCAAACAGTGCTAACTATACTTGCGGAGTTGCTCTTTACATTATTCAATTGTTCCGCGACGTTGTCTTCGACGTCGTCGTTGTGGCTGCGTTGTGACTATAATAAAATAGAGCACAGACTGCCACTAAACTGGAAAATGTTACGTATATGCGTATACTGTTGTATAACAAACCTGCGTTCCCGCCATCAAGAAGTGAGTAGCATCAGGGCATGCTTGTCCTTCCACAGACTGCATTATGATTGGAGAATACAGTATTCCGACGCACGTGATCAATACTTTCTCTTTACGGGTAGACAAAGAAGATTCCCTGCCGGTACCCTCATGAGAAAAAAGGGGACTAGGTCCGCGTGAAGGTGAATCGCCGGCGTTAGGGCTTGGAGATCTAGGGAAAACCAGTGATACACGAGAGGGATGTATGATACATGAGATCATTGATGGTATAGTTGGGCAACATTCAAGTAGCTTGCGTAGCAACCGTTTCCTCGCGAGTTTGACGCGAAAGTTGGACAAGAGAGAAAACGAGCAATAACTCCGCTCGATCGGAACAGGAACATTTTTCGCACACAGGATACAATACTTTTCAATGCCACTGGTCTTCGAAGGTTTAAGAATATGCTTATTGCTGGTTGCCAAGATACAATTTGTCGGCACATTTTTGCGATATATGTTCCAGAAAACACATAGGAACAAAAAAAGAAAAACCGGCCCGATTTTCAAAGAAAGTTGCTTCACGAGAAATCTTTGAAATCGGGTAGATTTTAAATGTTGCAGGTACAGTAAAAACTGACCGTTATGTCGGGTTGACAGATCACCACGATAAATATTTCCGTGTAAACTGTTCTAAAATCTTCACGGAAAATAACCATTAATTGTCTGGAGAGCGGATAAAAATGCGTCTAAATCAGCGGAAAAGAAGACTATGCTTATTGCTAACAGGAGAAAAGGTCACTCAAAGCTAATGAAAAATCTTCCCTTTACTAGTCTAGTCTGAAATAAAAGAAGAAAAACAAACACAGCTACTACTGACATTTGTACTTCCTGGTTCCGGTGAAAAGGAGGGGAAAGACACTGATATTAATTGGCATACGGACGATACCTGTGTCCCTCGCTTAGCCATGGACTGCTTGCTCGGGATTTTGACGTTGCATCCTGGGAGTGATGGCTATGGATATCTTCAATGAAATCTAGTTTCCAGGATTCTACGCGAGTANGAACAAAAAAAGAAAAACCGGCCCGATTTTCAAAGAAAGTTGCTTCACGAGAAATCTTTGAAATCGGGTAGATTTTAAATGTTGCAGGTACAGTAAAAACTGACCGTTATGTCGGGTTGACAGATCACCACGATAAATATTTCCGTGTAAACTGTTCTAAAATCTTCACGGAAAATAACCATTAATTGTCTGGAGAGCGGATAAAAATGCGTCTAAATCAGCGGAAAAGAAGACTATGCTTATTGCTAACAGGAGAAAAGGTCACTCAAAGCTAATGAAAAATCTTCCCTTTACTAGTCTAGTCTGAAATAAAAGAAGAAAAACAAACACAGCTACTACTGACATTTGTACTTCCTGGTTCCGGTGAAAAGGAGGGGAAAGACACTGATATTAATTGGCATACGGACGATACCTGTGTCCCTCGCTTAGCCATGGACTGCTTGCTCGGGATTTTGACGTTGCATCCTGGGAGTGATGGCTATGGATATCTTCAATGAAATCTAGTTTCCAGGATTCTACGCGAGTAGCTGGATTAGTCCTGCCAAAAAATTAAATAAACAAAATAGATCATCATCATGAGCCCTTAGGACAACAAAAGTTACGGTGCTAACTTCTCAGAGCCAACTTGCCTTTACATGCTGAATTTTTGCAAGAAAGCATATTTGGTTCCTTTCTTTCTAAGCATCTCAACAAATATTGGTGACGTCGAACTTTTCGGACTCTGTGACTCGAATATTAGGGAGGTTAGGGAGCTTAAACAACAACGACCGTGAAGGCAGCGACAACGCTACTTTAAAAGAAAATCCGCGCTCTTTCAAAGTTTATCATCATTATTCCACCGCGTTCAGCTTATCGAACGTTGTCGAATCGTGCTGGGATTGAATAGGTCATTTCCAAGTTATAAAAAAGCTTAAACTTATAAAACGAGTCTAAGTGCAAATCCTCTCTTGGGAAAGTGAGCTTTATCTGCATGAGAATAAAAAATCACTTTCATGATGGCGTCGCACTTAGCCTCGGTTTGGAACAGAGGCTTGGGGAAACCCGGAAAAGGCTAGCCTGCGAAAACATCCGTTTTTCTCCTCGCTCTTCGTCGCTGGGGACGTTTCGCTAGGAGGAACCTCCTCCGCACGAAACGTCCCCAGTGGCCAAAAACGAGGAGAAACGGATGTTTTCGCAGGCTAGGAAAGGGTTTATTGTAAAGGGCTGTATCTCCTGGCTGACATGCGTCGCTCAAAACGTCTTTGCTTAAGCTCCCAACCATTCGCCCTTTAACCTCTTCTTACTGGGGCATTCCCGTAACTAACTGTACAGTACCTGGTATAATAGACCCAGATCTCCTGCTCATCAATCAGCAAGTACATCATGTTAAACTCCCTGCTGTATGCCACATCTTTCACCATATTTAGAGGCGAAATGGGTGGCGGGGGGAGGACTGTGGAGAGATTCTGGCGCTTCCGGGAGATCAAGCGAACACTAAACGAAAAAGAAAAACGTATAAAACAGTTGTTGGCTACGACATCAGCTAAAAAGCGATCCAAATGTTACATCAATCGCAAAGAAGAAAAGGACGTTGATTGGCTCTCGTTTTGATGACTTTCAAGCATTGCCAAACGCTCCAGGGGGTTGGAGCCAGCAATATTGAGAAGCGTACTGTTGCACAAATATGGGCTTACCATCAATTTTAGCCGGCGTAGCTGGTGATTTTTTCGGGCGAGCGCGCAATTAAGTCGCGCTTCCCTGCGTTACCCCTCCCCAACAATACCGCAAGTTACACAGACTAACGCTATGCTCACACTTTTCCGGATAGCTTTCCCTGCCAACACGGTATAGTGTGAACACGGTATAGTGTGAACACGGTATGGTGTGAACAAGGTATAGAGTGAACACGGTATGGTGTGAACACAGTATAGAGTGAACACCGTATAGTGTGAACACGGTATAGAGTGAACACGGTATGGTGTGAACACGGTATAGAGTGAACACGGTATAGTGTGAACACGGTATGGTGTGAACGTGGTATAGTGTGAACACGGTATAGTATGAACAGCAACGGCACAGAACTGGAACAAGTCGTTCACACACATCGAAAATGAGGCAGGAGCGGTTGGCCGAGAGGGTTCGGTGAGGTAAATCCCAGTCCTCAGCCCTGAATATTTAATTCCATCTAAGTGGATTGCAGTCCTCGCACAGACCCTATAGCTGATAGGTGATGCTCCACCTTCGAGATCGGTGTGGAACAGCTTCGCTCCTTTACCGCAGAAATCACCGTTCTTGTGTGTGAACAGAAACCCCATCCGGTGTGGTTTTCGCGCACGCGCAATTGCTGTCCAGTATAGTGTGAACATGCCGTAAAATTCCGAAAATAAACCCCTCCATGTATAGGCCCCTCAAAATATAAGCCCCCCAAAACGGTAACGCAAAAAACCCTCCGTTAAATCGCCCCTTAAATATAAGCCCCCCGGGGGCTTGCACTTGGAAAATTGCCCTCAAATACAAAGTAAAACAAAGCAAAAACGGTAAATTTACTTCCAACTATAAAGCTAGCCCAATCGATTTTGAAACGCAAATTTCCCTCCGTAGATAAGCCCGTCCAAAAATAAGCCCCTCAAAAAGGGCCTTTGAAAAATATAAGCCCCGGGGCTTATTTTCGGAATTCTACGGTGTCCTAAATGACTTTACCTGCTATCATTTCCCACCGCCATAACACGCGTGGATTTTCCTCTGCATGTTTCTAAGGACAGTGAAGTCACCGAACAGCGTGACAAAGCCCAGAAATCGCAGACATGATTGAGAGAGAAAACCTCAATTACACGATTGGAACAGCAGTAAATAAGCTTTGACGAGACGACGTGCATCCAGTAAATACCCTCTGGAAACACGGGCAGGCTGAAACATAAGGTTTATGGCATGTCAATATCCTCTGCAAATGTAGGCAACGATGACGACGACGGTAGTGAAAACGTCGCTAAAAAAAATCAATTTGCGTCCTTTCAAACTTTATCGCGTCTATTCGAAGCCGCTAAATTTGTCAAATGTAGGCGATTTTTCCTGGAGTTGAATTCTTTTGCAGTTTCAAAAAGAGAAAGGAAATAAGATCCGTTTGGGACGACAACTGTAACAGCAATGACAGCGACAGTTGAAAAGCATTCAATGCATAAATTTGGTTGCCCCGCTAACTATTGACTATTAGACTGTACAGACTTGAGGAAAACTCATTCACACCTGAACAATAACCGCTATGGTTTTGTCGACCATCAAGAAAAGACTTTTTAAAAAGTGAACAGCAACGCGCCTGGGCTCTCGTATGTTTGTTGTTGTTGTCGCTGCTGTTTTGTTTACCTGTATATTTCCTCCATGAAGTCCAATGAATTCACTTTCACTATTCCATCCATAGCAGCTGTTATCACCAAGGCTGAATTTTCTGGGTGGAGCATTATTTTTGTTATTGCCTGGTTTGAAGAACAGAAAACAAAAATGAGCAAAGAAAAAAGTGTGAGTGGGTCGTACACCCGCGGGATTCCCGCCGGCAACGATTTTCAGGGTTGTACAGTTCGGGCGCACTATCCCGCTCTGAACTACGGAGGGACTTACAGGTACAGGAGCTGTGTCACGAATTTTATAAAAATTCGAACAACAGGAACTGCTACCAATTTGAGTGAAATATAGAAATAATCTCTCAAAACTTTAAAAGAAGGTATAAACATCACAGCACATAAAAAAGTAGGCACAGATGGACAAACTTGAAGAAGAACAAAACGGCCGGATTGAAGTTATGAGTTTTGAAAGTTTGTTAGCCAAACAGTTTTTTCAAAGTTGGTTTTAGGTGTTTGTAACGTCTGATGTTATGCTTGAGAAGTTCATTTGTTGGACAAGAAGCTGTGATTTTGTCGTGTTCAGTAATTTCTTTGTAAACATTAAGTTCATAGCGTATATAGCCTAGTTCGTCACGCGCTCCTGGGGCAGAAACGCGTGACGAACTCCTAAGAACGTCTACGTGGGAGGCTGTAGCGTATAACGAAGCGTTAAAATTGGCATTATGTTAACAAATGAACAAGACAGCCGGGACACAGCTCTTTTAAGGTTTATAATCAGACTTGACAAACGTAAAGTATTATTCTAACAAAAATAAAAATAAAAAATCCTTACTTTCGAATGGCCAGTAAATGTATGCACCTTCCCGCCACTTTTTGATCTGCTCCAAACATTCACTGAAAATTACCATAATATATTAAATCAGCTACTGTATAAACTGGAATAGTCTCCGTCGAAGAACCCCTCGCAGCCGTTTTTGTCTCGTCACGCAACGCAAGGGAGGTGCGTTGCGTGACGAGACAAAAACTGCTGCGAGGGAGGCTATAGCTGGTAGGGTAAAGTGAACAAAAAAGAGTATTGCTGAGCGCTACATGTACAAGTCATCTAAAAAGGAAGCCCAACATGACAAGAAACGCAGGATAACAACTCTTTTTCTTGTGCTCCAATTATAGCATGATGAGACAAGACTGTTCAGGACAGAGATAAGCGAGTGAAGGAAACGCGTTTAGCGCTTCCCGAAATACGCGTTTATGTGGCGGGTCAGAGGGCTTAATAAGGCTGGGAAAAGGTTCCTTGGAGAGGGAAAAAAGGTGATTAACAGGGAGGGCTCAAAAAATCTTGAATTCAAGCTTTTCCTTTTTGCTTACCATTAGCAACCTCTCGCTTGTCCCAGTTTATGATTTTGTTAGAGGATGACTTGTCTTGAGCCAAGGTTTCCCATTGCGCAAGTAACTTCTCCATGTTACTTGTCTAGCCAGAAAATCTACCTGTCCCTGACTACTGGACGGAATGTTTTTGACCGGGCACAAAAAGATCGATGATTGAAGCAAGCCGAGCGAGGTACTCCGTGGCAAGGGGAATGGGGCTCCTCTTTTCCTCCCTAATCCCCTGCTCGGTTCGCCTTTTTTTTGCGCGCGCCTGCCTCGTTATTCGTCCTTTTTCTTTGATAAGCAGCCTGGTCCCAGACTATCCTTTAAAGTTCCCACTGTGCGCCTCGGCTATATTACATTAAGAAGTTCAACTGTTGAAACACGAAAACTTTTGTTTTCTTACCGTCACAATCAGTCCCCACAGTTACAAGAAAATTACAGGCTTTAGAGTAAACACAGCCAGTTACAGGTCCTCTGTGGGCACTAGAAAGTTAAACATAAGGTAAAATTAATGCTGAGTCACATGATTCCTTGATTCTTACATCTCTATCCCTCCCCCCCCTCCTGGGGGGCACACCCTAATTTGGTATAGTTTGGTGGTATGGTTTTCGGGGTCTTAATGAGTCTCGAACGTTTTTTTTTTCTGTTTTCAAAAACATCTAATTCTTCATGTGAATTTGAAAAATTACTTTATTCTGTACGCAAAAAGAATCGAATCAGGAACATAAGATCTCTTGTCTTAAACAGGGAAGCAAAATGGAAAATTTTTGCCTTCAACAAGATCAGGGTTTAAAGGCCTGTGGCACAACTCCGTGCTCCCGGGGGGAGGGGGGTTACTTCCTTATAAGAGGCAAGAGGCTAACGGGGATGTGTCACTGGATGGGGTCGCATTTTCAATAGAGTTACTAGAATGGGGTCGCACATTTTCGGATTTTGGGGGTAAGACAGTTCTTCATATTTACGGTTGGCAAACGTACCAGAATGTTTGTACTGTAGACCTGTGAAGAGTAAACTGTTCTTCATTCATTATAAGGTAGGTACATAAATAGAAAGTGACTAAGTTGGGATCACGAAAACTACATATTGCCCAAAAGTGACTAAGATGGGGTCTATGAATTCGCCACAAAATAGACTATAATGGGCTAGGGGCTCTGAAAGGTGCTCCCCCACACATTTCTCGGGATTCCTACACAGTATATGTAAATAAGAAAAACTGAAACTTCAGTAGAAGAATAAGGACCGGATGCTCATGATCTGATGATTTTGAATACAAATGCAAACTCAGTTCTACTCACTGAACTGAGGAACAATTTGAAAGTGAACACAGAAAATTGTCTTTTAAGCTCAACATAGAATTTTGCTACACAAGTTTAACCCCTTTAACCCCAATATCCAAAGACAAATTCTCCATACATTTCCTTGAAGAATTGGTTAAGAGAATTTGTTTGTATATCAAAGCTTTTCCCATCAGGCCTGGGTTGTTCAAACGTTGGATAGCACTATCCATTGGATAAATCACTATCAAGTGGATAAGTATTAGGGAAACCAATTGCACTATCCACTGGATATAGTGATTTATCCAGTGGATAGTGTTATCCATTTTTTGAACAACTGGGGCCAGATGATTATTTTGTTAATTCTCACAGCATTTTCCCTTGATAATGTACTGATTTTGTTGGGAGAAAATTGACTTTGATCACTCTTGGGGTTTAAAGGGTTAAAAAAAGCTGTCAAAAATCTTACTCCACTATCTGGAAGAGATGATTTCCCACCATGTCATAAGCTACCACATTCCGTTCAGATAAACAGTACAGACGCTGCAAAGAAATAAATATATAAATGTAAAGGAAAATCATATGACTTTAGGAATGAAAGCAGGAAGAAAATATGATGGTTTGAATGCAGGAGTTATTTCATACATGTAGCTGTACATGTAAATGTAAGTAGGAGAAATATGGTCGGATCAATTTAGGTTTCTCAGAAACTGCCCACCTACCCCTCCCCTAAGCCAACTTCATCACTTACTTCTCACTTAGGGCAAAATGTTGGCTTAAGGGAGGGGTAGGTGGTAAACTGATCCATATGATCTTCGGTATCAGTGTAGTCCTGTAATTAAGGACTGTTGTTGTTTACAGTGAATGACTCTGTCATCCAAGAGATCATAACATGCAGTGTACATGTATAACAATTCCTTTCAGCACAACACTCGCCCAAATGATCATTATTCCACCTGGTTTAGAATATTAATATTGCAGAGATGCCAATTACCTCTGGAGAACTAAAATCTGGAGATTCTATCTTTGGACTACCCCCACCATATGTCATCAATACCCCACCCCACCCTACAAATTGACCCAGCCCCATAATTATGACAGTCATGAAAATGGTTTAGGACATGATATGAAATCTTACATGAATTACATACCATCAAAAATTGCATAAATCATGGTAGTGACGACATAGTCCTTGTAACTGGCTAATGTGCAAAAATACCCCAGAGACCGTTCTGATTTGGAAAAGAATTGGCTAAATTTCTTACTAAAGCACAGAAATACTCAAAAGTCGATTTTATTCAGGAGGATCAGTGCCGTATCCGGGATAGTTGGCATTATGAGGATATTATTGTTGTTACCTGCATTGCTTCATCTAGCTCTACCTGCTTCACCCAGCTTCCCCCCATGTCTGGATATGATGCCCTGTGAGTGCAAGGAGACACTTTGTTATTTAAGTCATAACCAATGATTCACATGTGTACATTGTAGTACCAAATTATACTAAGCTTTTAAATTATACAGCTTGGCTCAAAATTATTCTCGGACAGTGGGTTGTCATGATGACCAACCAAAGAAATTTTTGCCTGGTCAAGTCTCATTTCCGATCTGGCCCATCAAAATAATAGAAAAAAGGAAACTTATCCTTTGACTTGTGTAATTTTCTATTTGTGGTTGTGATTGCATTTAGACAAAGAGACAAAATTTATAGGTGAGGGAGGATATGGTTTTTTTCAAGAACAAGATCGCCACAGACAGTAGGGGCTAATTGGGCTGCCGTGCGGCTGCACATTTTTAATCAGTTGTTCAAACGTTGGATAGCGCTATCCAATGTTTGAACAACTGGGGCCAGGTGGATAGTATTATCCACCTTTTGAACAACTGGGGCCAGGTGATTATTTTGTTAATTCTCACAACATTTTCCCTTGATTATGTATTGATTTTGTTGGGAGAACATTGACTTTGGTCACTTTTGGGATTTAAAGGGTTAAAAAAGCTGTCAAAAGTCTTACTCCACTATCTGGAAGAGATGATTTCCCACCATGTCATAAGCTACAACATTCCGTTCAGATAAACAGTACAGACGCTGCAAAGAAATAAATAAATAAAGTTAATGTAAAGGAAATCATATGACTGTAGGGACGAAAGCAGGAAGAAAATATAATGGTTTGAATGAAGGAGTTATTTCACACATGTTGCTGTAAATGTAAATGTAAGTAGGAGAAATATGATCCGAAAAATTTAGGTTTCTGGGAAACTGCCCACCTACCCCTCCCCTAAGCCAACATTATCACCTACTTCTCACTTAGGGCAAAATATAATGTTGGCTTAGGGGAGGGGTAGGTGGTAAACTGATCCATATGATCATCGGTATCAGTGTAGTCCTGTAATTAAGGACTGTTGTTGTTTACAGTGAATGACTCTGTCATCCAAGAGATCATAACATACAATGTACATGTATAACAATTCCTTTCAGCACAACACTCGCCCAGATGATCATTATTCCACCTGGTTTAGAATATTAATATTGCAGAGATGCCAATTACCTCTGGAGAACTAAAATCTGGAGACTCTATCTTTGGACTACCCCCACCACATGTCATCAATACCCCACGTACCCCACCCTACAAATTGACCCAGCCCCAAAATTATGACAGTCATGAAATGGCTTAGGACAAATTATATGAAATCTTACAAGAATTATATACCATCAAAGTTTGCATTCATCATAGTAATGACGAAATAGTCTTTGTAAGTGACTATAACATGCAATTATGCTCCGGAAACTGTATTGTTTTGGGGAAAAAAGGGCGAAAGTTCGTATTAAAGCACAGAAATACTCAAAAGTCGTTTTTATTCAGGAGGATCAGTGCCGTATCCGGGAGAGTTGGCATTATCAGGATATTATTGTTGTTACCTGCATTGCTTCATCCAGCTCTACCTGCTTCACCCAGCTTCCCCCCATGTCTGGATATGATGCCCTGTGAGTGCAAGGAGAAACTTTGTTATTTAAGTCATAACCAATGATTCACATGTGTACATTGTAGTACCAAATTATACTAAGCTTTTAATACAGCTTGGCTCAAAATTATTCTCGGACAGTGGGTTGTCATGATGACCAACCAAAGAAATTTTTGCCTGGTCAAGTCTCATTTCTGGCCAATCAAAATAATGGAAAAAAGGAAACTTATCCTTTGACTTGTGTAATTTTCTATTTGTAGTTGCGATTGCATTTAGACAAAGAGACAAAATTTATAGGTGAGGGAGGATATGGTTTTTTTCAAGAACAAGATCGCCACAGACAGTAGGGGCTAATTGGGCTGCCGTGCGGCTGCACATTTTTAAACTGGGGCTGTATAGTGACTTCTATCAATATGAATAAAAATAGGCCAGTTAGACTTATTTTCAAATGGTACATTTCCTATTCCAAAATGCACCCCCTCTACCCCCAAAATATAGCATGAAAGTATAACGTGACTCAAAATGTTCTACTCTTATAAATTGTGAGAGGGTCAACCTTTGTATTGTTTTAAATAGTTGCTATTAATTCTGCTCTCAAAACTCGCAAAGCAAATTAAGTTTCACTTTTACTTCTGTCAGATATTGCATTTAAAGGCCTTCTTACAATCCATGGCAAGTGAATATGTTTCTATTTGATGGGGCGATTTGGATTAAGATCTAAAACATTTCATATCATTACCTTAACACCAAACCATAGTTGGCCATTGGTCTGGAATCTCTCTCCCAAGCTTTTTGCCTGTCTTTTTCAATCTCTCCAAATGTCCAGAACTATAAATTTATAGAAAATTAAAAAATGCATTCCACTCATGTATGGATTGCAAAAAAAGTAAACAAGAAAAAACAACAACAACAGAGCTACAATGTAGCAGGCAAGGTGCACGTAATTACCTGAAAGCATTTTGGCCCTTCTAGATCATGATCAGAGAACTTCAGCAACATTTATACTTATAAAGACACTTTTTTTCTTCTGGACTGTTTTGCTACTGATATGTATGTATGCCTTGTCAGTTACCTTCATGCCCCCAGTTCCTCCAGTAATGAGCTCATCTCTACTGTGATTAAACACCATGCATAATACAGAATGCATCTCTGCTGACACTGAAAAGACTTCATGAAAATTCAGGTTGAAAACCTAAAAAAATAATATACACTGGTCAGTTCCTGTCACTATCCATTTTCAAACACAAACAGACTCAAAAGTTAGACTCGACTACATGAAAATACTGCTAAAGAGGTTTTATTTGCACGGTAACCACATACCTGGATCTTGTCATTGATTTAACCCTTTAAGCCCCAATATCCACATACAAATTCTCCAAACTGGTCTCCATACATTTCTTTTAATAATTGGTTAAGAGAATTTGATAAAAGATCATGGCATTGTCTCTTTGGTGATCATTTTATTAATTCTCATAACTTCATCTCTTGACAATGTAAGGGTGTCGTTAGGAGGAAATTGTTGTTGGTCACTATTGGAACTTAAAGGGTTAAAAGTAAGAGTGAAAAACAATTTATCATAACTTACAACTTCAATAGACGAGGAGTTAAAGGCATAAATGATAATAGAGTTGATTAGAACCCAAACACTTTCCATGGAGGTATGCTATTTTTTCTGGAAAGTCATTTCACATTGCTGTCAGGTGCACAAAATTTACCATATTATGTAACATTAATTTTGTCTTGAACATAATAACTCACCTTCAGTGCATACTCTTTTGACAAGGCAAAATACACATTAAATTTTCTTGAGAATATGATCAGTCGCAGGACATTAAACTGGTAAGATGGATAGTTGAGATGCCTTGTAACTAGAAATTTAAGCAAATTTAATTTAAAAATGAATAAATAATCAGCTTATATATTATTTTTTTTATTAGTACTATATGTAAATAACGACACACTATGAGCAGAACACTGTTTCTAGTATTAAGCCCAGCTACACTTGCTATCATACTGACCAGCATATCAATTTCCCTTAGGTTAATTTTTATAGTTGTTACAGGTCAAAATAATTAAATTCAGGTTAAATTTTTTTTAACCTAGGTTGATTCTCAATTTCTGTAATGTCTCCTAGCTGGCCCTAACTATTCATGATGAATTAATTTAGGGTGTAGAAGACAAAGAAAATAGAGAATCAACCTAGTAGGTTGGGAAAAAATTTTAACCAGAATTTAATTTCCGTTATTTTCTTTCACACACGTTCTAATCATGGGATTGTTCAAGAATGGTCCGTTGAGGGAGAAAGGTTAATAAAAATTATTTTTTTCCAGGTATAACATGTGTACCAATTATGCTGATCCAGGAGGGACATTTTCAAAAATGTGACAGTGGCATTTTTTCCAAATCTACTGGAAGGCAACAGGCAGTTCAAGATACATTGTATGACCAAGGAAGTGACAGCATACAGTCCCCCCCTCCCCCCCCCCCTGAAAGGCCTCTGAAATGTTATTTGAGCTACTGTCACATGCTATATTTACAGGAACCACACAGAGCAATAACTGCAGACTTTTCCCAGTATTATCTTTGGAAAGTTTTCTAATCTTTCCCTTTTAGCAATGTACAAATCCATCAAGCAAAGGCATGATGGTACAGTTTGTGTATAACAGTTACATTTACAAGTACCTTTTAATATGACAAAAAACTGAAGAGTTGTTGCTATTAATTATAAAGGTGTACCTGTATTGTAGACACTTTCATATGACCAACTTGTAATACCTCGTGAATCAAGAAAGACAAATTGTCTAAACCGGGAATTGTGCGTCACTAGAAAAATTATAAAAAGCATGAACAAATGAAATGGTCAACTTGTACATAAATATGCATGCACAGTAGACCGGCCACTGACAACATATGTAAGATCAAATGAATTCATAATCAGGACGTACAGAATAATACTCCAAGTTTTTGCTACTCTTTGTAAAAGATCATTGATCCTACTCACTAGTGGGATGGGAGGGGACGGGTGGGCAGGGAAGGGAAACACACAGGGGGCAAGGAAGGAGATGATCACCCTCGATACAAGGGTAGGTGAGGCAAACATGTCATTAAAATTAGAGAATATTAGAGAGTTTTTAGTACCTCCAACAATCTCGCAGTTCTTTGAAGCGTGTTTATATGACCCTCTACTCTGAAAACCAAAGGGAATTTGCGAATAGCTGCTTCTTTCTTCCATGGCCAGTAGGCTCTGTGTTTCATCCCCATATTCGGTATCTTCGCCAACAGATTCTATCCTCTTTCGATCGAATTCAGAAAATTCAATCTGTGAGTCCTTAGAATCTAGTATATTAGACTTGTCTCCCATGGTTCTCGAATCGCTATCCAAGCCAGACTTCAACACAGATTATAAGAATTTGGTGATTCTGCGTGACATGACATCGCCGTACGATGAGATTTGAATTTGCGCGCGCGAAGAGAGCGTTTTGTCAAAAAAGGTCAATCCGCAATCCAAAATCTTCCACACTTGGAGTCGTAAATGTAAAATTTTGGTCTCAAGCACTTATAAGAGGCTTTGACGGAGGTTTACAACATGCTACACTGAGTTAAATTCCAAATAAGCTTACGTTCAGAACGATTTCATGTCTATGCACGTGTCACGCAAATGATGTGCTTATTCTCTAGGACTGTTTTTGCTTCATACTTTTTTCGCAAATCTGTATAAAGCAAACTTAAACGAAGCTTCCAGGGAGTTTAATGTGTCATTGTAGTTCTTGCGTTCACGAAGTCCATTTTCTGTGAACAAACAAATGAGGAATGAGTTTTTAAGTGATGGAATTTCACCTAAGACAAAACGTGAGTCGTAATTACTTACCTGAAAACTTTTACCAATGAGGCCAAGGAAAGTCGACAAAGTAATGAAAGTGTATCAGGAAAGATGGAGTTCCATTGACCTCGAATTCGATTAATTAAGCTTATATATCATTCGATGTGTCTAAAAACAAAATTATCAGACTGTCGATCTTTTTTGCATAAGAATCAAGGACCGGTTGCTACGAGACGAGAAAGATTGGGAACTGATCATGTGACGGGCAATCGACTTTTTGACCGGACGTGGACTGTGGATTATCGAACCAAAAAAATGCTGTTCAAAACCAAGTGCCGCAGCATGGCCTGAGCATAGCTTAAGTGTTATTCAAATTTTAAGAAAGGCCAATTTATTTGTCTCTGTTGAGATGCTGTTGGCTTCTGAACGGGCATAAAAAAAATGAAAAAGTCCCCAAATTATTTCAAACCACAAAAAGTAATATTTCAGTCAGATAAACAAATGAAGAAGAAACTTTGATCCATGATTTTCAACTTTCACGGGTATACGGACTGCGTAAACAGTTTAAACATATATTTTTGTTTCCAGTCTATATGGAGGGGGGAGGGGAGGAGAGGGAAGGAATACAGACTTCTCACTCGACTCTGCTCTCTTTCTTCTGCCCCCTCCTTTTTAGTTTCTCGTTTAACCTCTTGCTTTACGAAACGCCAATGGAAAACACACCAAAAAAACGCCTGCTACGCAGGGTAGCCGTTTGCATGATACATTTACAGATTTACACAAGTTCCCATGCCTTTTAGCAGGCCTCCCATTGGGTTCATTATCTTCTAGAGGACAGTACAAACAAAAGCGTACTTAGTTCTATAAATGTCCGTCGTCATCATTGGCTAAAAGCACTATAATAGCGGGATATAACTTTGCTGTTCTAGGATTGACTTCGATTAATTCGACGATCGTTTTTATCGGGTGCGTTTGGTTTTCAGTTTGGTTATTTCAGACATAACTTTGCCTAAGATCGGACCGATAACTGTAAAGGTTAACGAAGATCTGAAGAAATGGGGAAAACAGTTATCATATTGGTGTCAGTTGCTTGCGTGTTGTTTTCAGGTAAATTAATTTTTAATTTGCATAAACGACGAAATCCTTCTTCAGGATAAATTGGAGGTTGTAATTATTTTCTTCGAAATTCATTTCCAGAAATGCGTCGCCAAACTTTAGAATGTTAGTCAAGTCGACTGATTTTAGTGTACTATTTATCCGTGAAAACAAATCTACTGTCTTAGTTTAGTTTCTTACTGTACGAAAATGATTTTCGATGGTGATTACAACTTAGTTACAATTTGGGTGTGTACTGTAGCACTTGCACTTAAAGGGCAAGAAAACTTCACTTTTTTAACACGATGAAGTTCTCCTGCAAAAGCCTAACACGTTGAACTCAGTAAGGCCGTTTTCGTTTTGTTTATTTATATTACATATTTATATTACTTGATTTTTTTCAATTCGTTCTCGTTTATTTTTTTGAAAGTGTATATTTTGCTGAATACTAGACTAATCACAATGCAGCCGCTTGTCCATTACTTCAACTCATCCGCATATACACAAGTTGCATCTACCCTGGTCAAAATTATAAACAGCGGTATTTATTTCCAACCTGTTCTTAAACAAGAGTTTCGAGTTTACTTTTAGATCTTTTAAAGCTACAGCTTTCAAAGGTCTCGTATCACCCAGCTAGCATTTTAAGATTTATTTTCACGTTCATAGGTTTTAAACTGCGCATGCAGATTCATTACTGGTACTGATCGCCAATGTTATGCAGTGTCATTAGTGGTTGCAGGAAATCTTTCGAGTCTCTTTTCCAGTTTATCAGTTCTGGGTTGCTTTTCAGTCTTAAGGGTTATTTACTCAAGGTCGAGTGAAGATTATATTTTTCGTTTAATTAACACCTGGTAAAAAAAAAACCTGGAAACATTATTACACAGTTGCATTAAACTACGTCCAGCGATAGTGAGGAATAAGCAAATAAATTAAACTAATGCTTTAGAAAATATATATATAAGAAAGCAAGAAAGAAGGATGCATTTGCATTTTACTTTGGTGATTAACAGATTAACATCACAAAACATATTGTTGATAGCAACGCAGCTGGCCTACTGCCTATAGCGCTAAGGTTAAATAATTGGACGAAGAACAGAGTGGGAATAAAGTTCTTTAGGCAAACAGCAATATGCGTCTATAAGTTAGTGATTGAAGTGATCCTGACGGCTTGTTTTTTTAGCTAAAAAGAAATTAAAGAACTTCTGTTCAATTACACAGGGGTACCCAACGATGGTTTCCTCCTAAATACATTAAAAACAAGATTTAGGCTCCCCATAGTACTCTAAAAAAGCATAAGCGGCGATGTAAAATTTGTATCTGTTCGATCATCCTAGGGGAACTTGAGTCTTTTCGAAAAAAGGGCTTGAGGTATTATTTTCCCTAAAATTTTAGATGAAATTTGAGGTATTACGAAATTGAAACATTTTCTAATTCCTCTCTCCATCACATTTTTGAATTCGAAAATTTTAGGTTCCGTTTTTCCTACGAAAAAAAAAGCCAAACTTGGGAAGCAAAATTCAACCCCCGTAAAATTTTTTGGTGTTTTTTTCCTAGAGGATAAAACATCAGCGCCTGATGTTTTCAGTAGCTGTTCTTTCATCCCCCGCGCACATCTTGAGACAAGTTTAGTGATGGTCAAATGCTATGGTTACGAGGTATGACGTCATAAGTAGCAGGTGGTCAAGCCATTTTTGGATGAAAATACATGTTTTTTAACTTATTTCCGCAATAAAAGTAAATCTTTTGGCTAAAATCATGCAAAGTAATTATTTATGTGTTATTTTTCATGTTAAGCATAAAAAATTACCATTTCTCGCGGTTTTAACCTGATTTCTAATCCTTGGCAAAATCCAAGATGGCGGCGAAGACGGCGACAATTGTTGGTGACGTCACAGGCCTTCAGCAGCGCCACCACCCATAAAATATACCTCATCTTATTACAGAAAACAGTCGTTGGGTGATTAGGATAGTAATAATAGTAATCAGGGGCAACACTTATGNTTTCCCTAAAATTTTAGATGAAATTTGAGGTATTACGAAATTGAAACATTTTCTAATTCCTCTCTCCATCACATTTTTGAATTCGAAAATTTTAGGTTCCGTTTTTCCTACGAAAAAAAAAGCCAAACTTGGGAAGCAAAATTCAACCCCCGTAAAATTTTTTGGTGTTTTTTTCCTAGAGGATAAAACATCAGCGCCTGATGTTTTCAGTAGCTGTTCTTTCATCCCCCGCGCACATCTTGAGACAAGTTTAGTGATGGTCAAATGCTATGGTTACGAGGTATGACGTCATAAGTAGCAGGTGGTCAAGCCATTTTTGGATGAAAATACATGTTTTTTAACTTATTTCCGCAATAAAAGTAAATCTTTTGGCTAAAATCATGCAAAGTAATTATTTATGTGTTATTTTTCATGTTAAGCATAAAAAATTACCATTTCTCGCGGTTTTAACCTGATTTCTAATCCTTGGCAAAATCCAAGATGGCGGCGAAGACGGCGACAATTGTTGGTGACGTCACAGGCCTTCAGCAGCGCCACCACCCATAAAATATACCTCATCTTATTACAGAAAACAGTCGTTGGGTGATTAGGATAGTAATAATAGTAATCAGGGGCAACACTTATGAGTTGGGTTTATTGAACGAGCTGACATGATTTCTTCCACATCAATCAAACTCCTCAAAAAACGCATCTACTATCCAAAGACAGAGCTGTTTTGATGTTTGATAGGATAATCGCTTTAATCGTTATCTTTTGTGATAACTAAGCAATAGACCACACTTTCTATGGGTTTACCGGCGTGATAACCTAGTAACTAATAATTATAAATACAATAATATATAAGGCGTCTAACGGGAATTTTTGCCTGTTGTCAGCCTGTGAGAAGCGCTCATGTGTATATTGCAACAGGGAAGCGGTCTCAATGCTGTGCCAACCAAAAGACAAAAAAAGAGACTAAAAATGAACAGAAAAAGTTTAGTGGGAATCAACTCTCATATTGTCGCTGTTTAGGCCGATGTTCACACTATACCCGATTGCACTGCCACACCAGATAGGGCTTCTGTCCAGACATAAGAACTGTTATTTCAGCGCGATTTCTGTACACAAACGGAGCAAAGCTACGCCGCGCCGAACTCGAAAGTAGAGGGTCACCAGCCTAGTCCCCAGGTCTTCTCGGCACGGTCAATACTGGACTATACCGTGAGCTGTGACATCACCGAGACAAGAGAGAACGCCTAGGGACTGGAGGGTCACATATCGGATAGGTTCTGTGCCACACTTTGGTGCGATGAACAGGCCGGAAGCTCGGACCGTAGCGGAAGTGAATAAGTAAGAAAGAGGACTGAAACCCAGAGACGAGACGGAAGCAAACTGAGCAAAGATTCAGGAATGAGCTAGGATTAGGATTTTTTACAGAACCAAACCTTCTCCGCTAACCGCTCGCGTGTGAACAATTCCAGTTCTGCGCCGTTGCTGTTCACGCTATATCGGATAGCTTTTCGTGTAGACACGAAAACCTATCCAGTTTCGTGTGATCATGGCTTTAACTGCCGGTTGAGCTGTTTTGTTTGTTTGGTGTTTACTTCTGACAGGTTACCCAAGTCTTACTGACGCTAATAGAGATGTTGTCATTGACAACAAATGCACAGAGGACGAAAGTCGTAAGAAAGATATGATGTGTGCGCGCAAGTTTCTGGAAAAGATGAAGCAACCATCGGCAAACTGCAGGTACTTTTTGGCCAAATCAAGAGAGGATAGAGCTTTATCCTCTCTTGGCCAAATCCAGTTTAGTCATTTATTTATTTTTTCCCTACACTCCATCGTATAATACCTTAGAACTCAATGCAAATAAAGCAAGTCTTAATCGGCCATTTCCAAGTTGCCTAGCTTCAGAAAATAGCCGACGTTTGGCGACGCTACCCGGCACTGGTTTCCCCGCCAAATGACGTCTGAGAAACGAGTGCAGAAATTCCATACTGATGACGTGACACTACCCAGATCTGGCTAGTGCTTCTGATTGGTCTTGCCGAGTAGGAAACTTGATTCAACTAATCAGAAGCACTACCCAGATCTGCGTAGTGACGCGTCATCAGTATGGAATTTCTGCGCTGGTTTCTCAGACGTTATTTGGCGGGGAAACCAGAGATAGCGTCGCCAAATGTCGGCTGTTTTCTCAGGCTACAAGTTGCCCAAAGCAGTCTCTTTCAAGGCAAGTCTTAAGCTGAAGCTGTAAAGGAATCCAAGAAAGTCGTGGATTCTGGATTCCAGGTACTGAATTCCGTCTTTGTCAGTGAAACTTGGATTCCGAATTCTAGTCGTTTATAGTGTGATTGCGGATTCCTTGAGCAGTTTTCCGGATTCCACAAGTTAAGGAAATATTGCTCAGGTTTATATAAAAATTGTCTTTCTCTTTCCTTTCTTCACTCTGTTAGTCATGAAGTCATGAAATACAGAGAGTGTTTCAAGAACTTCACACTTAACCAGTGCTTTGGCGATTACATAAGAAGCAACCCACAGATGAGACATCCCTTGATGCGAATGGCGGACATTAAGTCTAGACTCCACAACTTCGCTCAAATGATGTGCGGTATCATGAACGACTCCCATCCAATCAATACCACAGGACTACCAGACAAAATCAAGCACATGCTTAAATGCAAACCGGAGTATTTCGATGAGGCCAAAGACTGCGCCAAACCGTTTCACGACATGTTCAAAAAACCCAACCGAGACTCAAGGGAACTGTGCAAGTAAGATATTTTTTCATGGCTAGTTTTTATTGAATTTTTCAATAGGCCATTTCCGAGTTCCCCCAGGCCTCTGTTTCAAAACGAGGGTAGGTGCTCAGCCTTTGATATGGAAATCATTTTTCATTCTCATGCAAATAAAACTCGTTTTCACAAGAAAGGTTGTGCACCTAGCCTCATTTTGAAAGTGAGGGTTTTTGGAACTCGGAAATGGCCTATTAATTTTCCTTTATTGATTCCATATTTTTGTTTCTTGTTGTTGTTGTTGTTTTTTTCCTTTGTTTTTTTCTGAGAGAAAAACGTTTTACCATTAATTACCAATCTCGTTCGGCTTGTTTCAAGAACATCTGTATGAACAACGTTTATCTTAGATTCATTGTTTATGCCTGGTTCAATTTGACCTGTTACGATGCTCCCACCCCGGGCATACACCCCGGGGGGATTTGCAATTTTTTTTCTTTCCCGGTGGTCTATTCTCCACCACCGAGCTCCATGATCGACCACATATACGTTTTTGTGTAAATCTTTTTTAGAACAATAGTTATTTCCGTACAATAGCAAAACGCCCGAGAAGTTTTCAGAACTTTTATAAACGTTTTCTAGAGTTTATTGAGAGAAGAATAATCTGACATGTATCATGTAGTTAAAACATGAACAATTTATTTAGAAAGGAAATTAAAAAGGAGGAAAAGAACTGTCAGAAGCGCCTCCACACTGGATTGAATCTCTGTTTATTTATATAAATCAAAAGCCTTGTGTCTGTTTTGATATACAGTCTATTTAAGTGTCCAATTTTTAAACTAGGCTGAAGAATACTTTAAATTTCTTTGTTTCTTTTGCAACAAAAGAATCCATTCGACTACGCACCATTCGCACCATTCGCACATTCGTTTGAAATTTTCAAACATACCCTCGAAAATTCGTTGTCTTGAGTTCCGCAGCTTCATGTAAACTGCGCGAGAAAGAACACGTACTTCACAAAATCAAAGAGAAGTTATTTTTGGTCTGCCCCACCACCCTACCCTTGGGACAGGACTATATCAAACAATTCCCCACCCCGGGTCTCAAAGACTGGACTTGTTCTAGGGGTTGCCCGGGGGGTTGGTAACAGGTCAAATTGAACCATGCATTCATGTTCACTTTACATATGCAAGGACCAAATTCAACGGACTCAGAGTTCAAAATTTTGTCCCATTAGCTTTTGTAGCAGAGTCCAGCCTACTCAGTTCATATTGTTACGTCTTCTGATTCGACTTTCTTCTTGACCTATATATTAGCCATTACTTTCCTGATTCGGTGTAGTTTGATTTGATTTGATTTAATAGTACCCTAGAGGAAACGCGCCACCCTTTCCCTCCCCCTCCTGCCCCCCTCATATAAATCTGGAGGTTTCAGGGGGCCTCCTCGCCATTCTTGTCGCATATCTGATTTATGTTAAACTCTCTTTGTTATTTGTTAACATCTTAAGCACTGATTTTCGTCTAGCTAGCCTGTAGCGATACATTGCATAGTATCCCACAGTAATTGCAAATGTCAATACAACCTTCTGGCAAACAATAACTATCAGTCTAACTAGTAATAAAATGTTTCAATTAATGAAGAAAATTACGTTATCAGGCAATGACATACACTCCTCTCCTCCTTTGAGTAACTCATTAGAGAACTTTAGATTCAAGGACGAGGACAACTACGATGTGAGATTTAACTCAAAGTTTTTTCGCGTATTCTCAAGATATAGACTTCCCGGAAAGCTTCATTTTACCATTTTTCTCTAGAAAAGTTAGCACTGTTACCTTGATAGTGAAGGAGGTTACGCCCTCTCCCAATCGCAAAATGGTAAAACTTTTAACATTTGATATCTTGTTTCCGCCACTTCGACCTTCTCGCTAAGACTCGTATAGTAGAGTGACGACGGCTACCACGTTTTCCCGCCAAAATGACGTTGGTTCACGCGCGCGTAATACGTATTACTGAGAAAATCTCGTACTTGCAGTCGTACTCGTCAGAATCTAAAGCTCTCTATTAACTTGAAACCGCGGTTCTGCTATTTGCAAAGACATTATAGGCAGTTGATAAATATCGTTTCCTGTTTTATAGGGGTTACCTGATGGCAAAAGTATGCAACGGACGTCTGATGAAGGAAAACTGCGAATTCGAAAGGCCACCACCTCGGGATCACTTCAATCCATTTTGCAAGGACATGAAGGACCCGCCCTATCCACAGGGAGGTGCCGATAACGCTCGTACGAGCATGGTCTTCCTTTTTCTCTGCCTTGTTTTTGTTCTTTTCTTTCCGTAGGCCTTCTTTATAGCTTCAGGAGCCCATATCTCGGAGCCGTGTATTCGTGTTACAGCGGTTTTAAAGGCTGACTAGATTGATTTTGGCGCGAATCTATACTAGAACATCGCGTAAGTTCCATTACTTTTCAGCTTGGGAGGAAAATGGTGCGGTTTTTGTTTTTGTTGTTGTTGTTGTTGTTGCTGCTGTTATTTTGTTTTCTCTTTGATAATTTCGCATGATCACGGTACAGGGGGTGGAGGATCCTTTTGGCGAAAAAAAAAATGTTCTCTAAACTTTAGATCTGGTCTGTAAAAAACGGAGTGTCTAAAGTCTGCGGTATGGGAGTTTTCTCGCTCTAAGTAATGGGCTCCTGATAGCTGTGTCCAGAGCGCATGCGTGTTACTTGTTCAGACGCGGTTGCAGTAAGGTGGGAGGCCAGGGAGAGGGGTTGGGTGGGGGCGGGGGGGGGGAACTCGACAATCATTTCCTCTTAACCATAGATATACAGCTCAATCACATGTATATTCATAAGATTCAGTGATTAATAATTCCTTTTTCTTGTTTTTAATTCCCCTCATCCATGGAGCCAATTGGGAATTTTGACGATTCCAAATTGGCCTTATATTTATAGAGCATCTCGTTGATGTTCTTTCATGTATTTTGTACTTGCAAAATGTAAAAAGCACGGTATCGATCCCGATCACTGAATGAAGACCTAAACTAAACAACCAAGCCATTGATCTTGTTTGATTAAACACACTTTTAAAACACACTATTACATTTTAGGCGTGTTTCTTTGCCTCTGTGTTTCTTTGTTAGACCGTTTGACGGATTAAATCTAGTATTTGAATTAATGGAGGGACCAACGCGAGCTTACCGCCAAACACTATCCGCTTTATACTGTCATATGTTCGCGGTATGGATTGATTGAATCACGTCGATCCGTCTCGTTGGCGCGCGATGAAAAGGATGAGTATAGAGGTCTTTAGTTTTGTACCCTGAAGAAGGCAGTACTGCCGAAAAGTCGGTTTAAGATCTTATAACAGCGTCGATTTTACAATTTTTAAATGAACATTAAAAGGAGGAGGAGCCGCACCGAGAAGTAAACGTTATCGTGTTTTCTGCCATGAATTCGCTTCTCCTTCCGCTCTGTTCGTGAATCTAAAACGCAGAACGTGACGATCCTATAAATGATTATAACACCGAATGCCCTTTTAACGATCATTTGACAACCCTAATCATTAAACAATCAAAGCTCTCCTTACCGCTTTTAAAGTAAAGGTGATAGAAATTAACCACGGGAAGGTGGCTGAATTTGAACGTTTAATTATTAAGCAATAGAAAACGTTTTCCATGTTTGCACAGCCTGATATAAACACGAGAGGGGTTGGGAGAATTCGAGACAGTTATGCAAACCCGAGACGAAGTCGAGGGTTTGCATAACCGTCGAGAATTCTCCCAACGCCTCGAGTGTTTATATCAGGCTATGCAAACACAGGAAAAAAAGTTTTCTATTGCTTTTATAAAATAACTTTCCCTAGAGAAAAACGCAAAACTCTTTGTATGGTACTGATTAAAAGAGAAATTCTTACCAGTCGCAAAATCTTGTCCACGAAGTCTTGCACGCGTAATGAGTTCTTGTTTTGCAAAAAGATGCTTTGCAAAATACGGAGTTTTCTCGCTTAAAATGTCAGCTTAAGCGAAGAAAAATTGACTCACCTTCTTTGTAACGATTTTCCATGTTTCAGCCGACGAAGGAATGGGTAAATAAAGTAAACTTGTCAAGTTTTGAACTCGAAAACTTTTTCAAATTTGGTGCTTGCGTGATTAGCGCGCGAAAAGCCAAACAAATTGACGCCACAACCATGTTTACATACTCTCATGCAAACACTGCTCTCGGCCAATCAGAGCGCGCGTACTATCTTAGTTATTTTATAATATAAGATATTGCGCATGAAGGAAATTAGAATTCTGTGTATCTGAATTCGCTCAATAAATTACATATTGGAATTCTCCTGAAATTCAGCTATTCGAGGTCGCATCTAAATATAAAACGCGAGAGAAAAATGAATTTGTAGCTGTATGTAACGTCGCATTAGTCGGAAAAGACGCTTTAATCATGTTTGAACACCTTGATTGTGTCGGATATGATGTTGTTTGATTATGCACCATCAGGTACAAAGAGTATTTTAAGATTGAAGTGTTTTACGCTCGTCGTATTTTACAATATGACCTCAGTTGAAATGAAAACTGCTTTAAAAACAATTTTAAAGTATTCCTTTTATTGTGCTATTAAAAAAATTTGAACTAAAGTAACTAACATCACTAATTGGCCACAACTTTTATTGAATGCCGTCACAAATGATCCGCGGCGCCAACAGACTGTAGTCGCTCTATGTAATAATCGCTATTCTGTTTTGGTTTCAACTTTAGTTCATTCGTTGTCATATTTTCTACTAAATTACTAAAGGTATATAAATCGACTGATATCGACTGATATCGAATACATGACGCAGTCTGTTCAGGAGTTGTATTTGTTTGTTTTTGTTGTTGGTATTGTTATCGTTGCTTTGTTTTGTTCTTTTGTGTATTTGCCGGTTTGCATTTTGCCTTTTGCGTTTGATCTTCCAGGAGTATGGGCGCCTATTTTCTTAACTGACGTAACTAAACAAAATACGCGAATATAGTTCAAAATTCCATCATAACTTGTTTAAATTGAAAACATAAAACAGTCATCATGGATCTCACGACAATTATTGTATTTCTGATAACATTTGTTCATATGTTTGAAAGATAAACATTTGGCTTGGCTGGCAACTAACTAAATTCTTTTTCAGCTGACTTAGATGAAAACACAAGTGGAAATATTGTATTATAATCATTTTTAGCATTGGGTTTTTTTCGAATTCTATACTATTCAATCCTATTACGTGCGTGCACCTTGTATAAACGGCGATTATTTAGAATACGCAAACATTAAAGTGTGTTCGTGATCATCGATGACGTCACATTTTGAGGCTATAGTTACAAGAGCGACTGTGAAACGTAAACAATATTCGTTTATCTTCCTTCTCAGCTGCAAGGCTACAGTCTAAAGTTATCACCAGTAATATTTTATACTGATTAAAGCCCACTTTCTTGAGGATTTCTGGTCATTTTTCTGTATTTGGTTTGGTCTTCTTTGTGCCTAAGTCTCTTCTGGCAATTGCGAGAAAATGGAGTCGTGAAAAAAATTGCAATTTTTATCCTAAAGCCTCGGAGTCACGTTAGAATTTTAATAGATATATATCGAACGTGGGTGTCTGCCTGAAAGAATTTTCGACTGCGACTTCTTATTCAAAGGGCGCAGTGATTCTTTGAACATACTTCTAAACTCATACTTTTCTTTTCATCACAATCTTTTCGCAAATTAAAACTGTCATGAAAAGATGTGCGTCCCTTCATCGCGGAAGCAGTTAACTACTAATTATAGCCAAAAAATTTCATTAAAAGAGAAAATGAAAAGCACCGAGCGATATTTCCTCATGCTATACAGATAAACGAGGATAAATGATCTTATTCATTAACTTGTGTTTTAATATTTTGCCATGTCTCATAAGTAATCCATTTATATTCTAATGTATACCCAACTTGCTTAGAGCAGTGGGCCTCTCCGGAAAGTCAGTCACAAAAGGAGCATATATTTGCTTTGGTGTGTAACACTCCACTCACCACAACAAACATGGCCCCAATATTGTGAATTCGCCCATAAGCTTATTCATAAATTGCCACAACGTTATTTACCAATTCTGACACATAAGAAATTCAGAATAGCTTCGCTCGATTAAAAACAATTGCAAAAGGCGTAAAACGATTAAATAAGTCTAAAACGTTTTTTTCATAATTAAACGAAAAACGTCAAGGAAAACGACAGAAAGCCTCGTAAAGTAAAGGTTTGCCCGATGAAACAAATTAATTGAAAGGAGAAAGAGAGAAATGTTTCATAAAATTGTGGTGAAAAGGGGACTTTCAAATTGCGACCTAACGGCGTTAAGTTTCTGATCGATGTCTTGAAGTAGCATTTATACTTGGGAAGGCACCCTTCCTAATAAATCAAGGGAGTTATGGCCATAAACAACATACATGCAGCTTATCTCATCAAAACCCAAAAAATATATTTATTTAAAACAAGGCCTTTGTTAGTAAAATTAATTTGCGTCAAAATGTAACTTTGACATCAATGTGGCGCGGTAAACTCTTCAGTAAAACGACAATTTTTTCAAATAAAGATTTTCATACGCTTTTCTCCCTTTCTGAGTCCATAATCATTAAAAATGTAAAAGCTTTTCTTTGTGCAAATGATGGTCGACAGGTGAATACGACTTCCAGTTTGTTTGTTTGCATTTTTAAGCTTCAATGTATTAGTAAAAACAATCAAAAACAGATATGACAAGATCAATATTTAAGCAAGCAGAACGCGAAAGAGCGTAAGGCCATCCGCTTTTTTTTCTCCGTTTACCGTCGTCCGACCGACCCAAATTTTTGGCATTTTCAAAAAAAAAAAGGAGCGACGTAGTTAAACCATTTTCCGCTCGAAATAATTCTTTTAATCTGAAAAATTAGCATAGTGACAGCATAGGGAAAAACAGGAACAAAAACATGAACATTTTTCACAGCATATTGTACATTTTGTTAATCCAAATATGTGAATGTTAACATTTAACGTTGTCCTGGGGTACCAGAGCCTACTATTCCGAGACTTCTTGTGATTTTTTTTTTTAGGTTTTCTTTTTTTTTTCAATCCGACCGACCGACCCAATATCAGGGAACGCATTCGACGGTAAACGAAAAAAAAAAAAAGGGGGATGGCCTTTTGGAAAATTGCGACTTCGATCTTTTCTTTAAATTCTCAGATTTATTTAATAATCGCCTTTTGCATGGCCAAAGCTTATTTCCTTTGGATATCATCATCTCTTCGCTTAAAATTGCAATCGAATTAGATAATGAATATTGAGGAATCAAAACGTAAGTTTACGAAGGCACCTTGCTAAGATGAAATATGAAACGCAAACTGTGGTAAGTCTATGTTTACAAAAGAACAAAGTGAAGTCTCAAATATGACGTATAGGAAATGCAACGTTAAGATCATTTAAAGCGTCCCCTGCTTTGATCTGTTATTTAACATTATATTTATTCTAACCCTCAGGCGCCAAAAAACTTCATAGCCGTACGCATCTGGCCAATAATTTTGCGGACCATTAGCCTTAATTGTTTAGTGAAGTATCACGCTAACGCAGCTAACGCATGACGCAGCAACATTTATAATAAACGCTCGCAACACGAATAGCAATTTCAGATTCGACTGGAATACGATTACTAGGCTAACATTACCAGTTTAAATAAAAACCGATACGATAAATGAAAGAGATATGAATTTTCCCCATTCTTTATTGACCTATTTATTATCTTTCCCCCGGTATGGGTGCTATTTCAAGAATTTTGAATTTTACGTCAACTGACTGTTTCTCATGCATGAACGGAGGTTCAAACAAAAAACAGTTTCGTGTCTCCCTTTTTTTGGGATAAAATACTGAGTGTCTTTAATTTTATTCATATAAGGTGTAAACTATTTGTTAGACCGTGTTTTAATGAATACACTTAAACAATACCTTTCAAAGTAAATCCCGGCAAATAAAGTTTTATTGCTGAATACAAATCGTTACTTTCGTAGGAAGTATTTTTAATTATTATAGTCAACTGAGTAACGAAAGTCTGGAGTCGATTCACGCCACAGAACAAAGGCCCATTGACTTTAAATCGTTTAGACGAGTTCTCCGTTGCGAGATATTTACATGTAAATTTAGTCACGCAGTTTTACCTTTAATTGCGTTCTGTCCAGCTTAATTTAGCGTTTTAAATATTCGTAAAATAAGCAGGTTCAATGTTGCGACAAATTATTCACTGCAAAACAAGGCAAGCAAACAGGGTGTCCAATGCTGTGAAAGCAATTTATTCGGCTGTCTTGATGTGAATTCTTACTATCCTTAATTTTTCAAGTTCACGCAAAGCGTGAAAGAGTTCCGCCAACATTTGAATTTGTATTTTGAGTCGAATCCCTCATGTCGATTTGAATACCTGAGCCTAACAAACAAAAGATTCGTCTTAGGATCACTTTCACGGCTCTCTTCACCTCTTTAATCTTCCACACATAAAACAATGGGTTTAGAGACGAGTTTAAGTAAACTAGAGTTGTTGTAGATCGCGAAAGGATCTTCTGTTTTCCACTCCAGCCGTTTGCCGTTATTATAATAACAGAGATTATGTAGGGCAAGTAACATGCAAGTAATGCCAACTGTACCCAGGCAATGCTCGAAACCGTCCTCTTGTATTTTCTTATGTTCAGCTGAAATCCTGCGCTTTTCGGCTGTCCTTGAGCCTCGTCCCCGCTTAGTTGAAGCTGAGATTGATGTTGCCGTAGTCCACAGAAAATCTTCGTGTAAGAAATTAGTGAGATGAGGACTGACAGAATCACAAAAGCAATGCCTGCAGTTTCGGCGATAAAATACCCAAGAAATACGTTCAGGAATACACCGCAGATCGCAATCAACCAAAAACATGCTAAAGCCGCGCGCACTCTTTTCAGTGTTACGACATGTCTATAGCGTATGCCGTGCACCAAAGCGAAAAGCCTGTCCACACTTATGGCGGTGGATGTGAACATGGAGACTCCACAGAGAATGAAGCTGGAAGCGTTGTTTACGTTGATGGCAATGTTTCGAAATGTACAGCTGATTCTCACAACATCATCTAGTAGAATATATGCGGCATAGAGAGGCTGTGCAATAAGACCAACACAGAGATCCGTGAAAGCCAAGCATTTGAACAGGAGTTTCGTTGGTGGGTGAATAGAGGAGACTTTCCGAAAAGCAAAAAGGATAAGAGTATTGCCCAAAAACGCGACGACGGAGAGAAAAATATTCAAAGCAGACAAAAATACGTGAGCTATAACTTCTGGTGAATAGTTGACTTGACTTGAGCTGCTTGTTAAATTCTGACCTTCATAACAGTCTCCCATCTTGTTTGGCTGTCGCTGTTTCTATGCCATAGCTTCGCTTTTCTGAGAATACTTGCCAGCGGTACTTATTATAACACCTTGCATAATTTGTCATTAACGATCGACCGCTGTCCGTGGGCTAGTAAAATTACGATATTGAATTCCTTTTGACGCACTTTTAATCCGTCCGCCCATACGTTTCTTTACGAATTAAAAACAACCAGACAATTACATCAGTACATAAGCATCAAAATTTCTTCAAATTTCCTTTCCCAGAAACTTCGTGATTCACGATATATAATTTTAAAGTAAACAGAGTTTCAATTGATCATTTTTTCAAATATACATATTAAATCTTCTATTTATATTCGTCTATGACGTAATACAACCGAATAAAGGAAGACAAAATATAAAGTGTGTGGGCGTATTACATGGTGAAAACTTTCGAAAGACTTGACAGGCGAATGCCCGGAAGAAAGTAAAATTCATGCAATCCTTTAGGGTGTAAAATAAAACACTTGCCCCAATCAAGTGGTGAATTAAAGTTTGCCGGTCCCGGGCACTTAGTTAATCCCTGGAACAAGGTGTCTAGTGGGTAAAAAATCTGGTTTCTCTCATTTTTCCACTGGATAGCGATTAATCTAGTCGAAAGCGCTATCCAATTTTTTGGAACGCTTGGGCCAGGTCTAGAAGCGATGACGTCATGTAACCGACTAGAGGAAGACAAAACGTAATACTATACATTGTATCCACTATCAAAACTATCTGTCTTCTCATTGGCTAAGAGCCTACAGTTAATTTTGGGAATCAGCGCAACTTACTGATTGGCTAGTTGTCTCCAATCTGCAGGTTGTGTGCGCAATGCATGACCTCCAAGAGCAATGTCAAATAGTGCTCCATGCGATCTCGACGGTGTGTTGGTCGATATATTTCTTCATAACAATGTATAATAAAACAATTACTACATTCGCTATTTGTGATATCAGAAATAATCAAGGTCTCGGTAAATGTTCTCGGCCTCAGCACACGGTCTCGGCTGATAAAACTTATCTCGACCTTGATTATTCCCAATATCACAAATACATCATCCAAAAATTTCATTCAGTAAAATGTGTTGACATATTACGCGTGTATAAATAATTTTTGGCAGACTTGAAAGGCTTTATAGTAGCAAGATCAATGTAATTCTTGGCCTCGATCTCAGAGTGGTCAAGAAAGACCTTTCCTAAAATAAATATAATAATTGCTATTATTATTTCGTGGCCTGTCAGGTAAATAAATACGTAATCACGCAATATCTATTACTTGTACTTTTCCTCTTCTGTAGTATACACAAAACACAACTCGTGTAATTCTTGCGCCAGTATTATTAGCTTATTTTTAATTATTAAATAAAATAATTTCATACCTCTATATTGCGTTTTTTGCAAACACATCTTAAGCTAGGAAACCAAAAGACTTCATCACTACTGACTACTGTCATCAGCTAGGCCCTGCAATATTTCCACAGTCGAACCTATGTTCATTTTGGCAAATTCTGGATAGAAAATCTTTTGTGAGACCTTAAGCAGCTCGAACTAAACACCCTGATAAAGAGAACAAAATTGTCCTGACGCAATAAACACGGCAGAAACGGGAAGTTTTTAAGTGTCTTCCGTCTTGGCTTACTGCCACGACTCTATATTCCTCGTCACGGATGAGGGCGATTGACGCGGTTCACTTACAATTTTGAAATCGAAGATTCTCCTTCGTTGCTCAAGGTCGCTACTCTCTCATGATCAAGAATTCACGATCAAATCAGACATCTTTATTAAGCCGTTGAAGGAGCTCAGGACTGAGTCCCCCATTTTCTTTTTGGATGGATCGGAATTAACTATCCACTAGGGTTGAATGCTGATGCGACAGCTATATTCATGAATTGTTTTAAAAACCCAACGTACAAAAAAAACCTGCGATTAAGAACCTGGTTTTTAAGAACCTGTTAGGCTAAAATTTGCCAGTTAGGCCCCCTCTATACAAGAAACTGTTAAGCCTAAAATTTGAAACACGTTCTCATTTTCTCAAATCTACAAAAAAAAAATTCAGTATCCTGGTGCAATTATGAGATAAGCCAATATTCAGGATCCTCTTTGGAGGCATAGGTGCAGGGGCGGATCTAAGGGGAGGGTGCAGGGGGTGCGCACCCCCCCCCCCCCCCCGGAGACACACCAATTTTTTTATAACCCTGGTATTCTGCACAAAAAAAAAAAACATGTGGGGTTATTGGTTTTAAAGAGAGAAGAGAAGAGAGGACCCCCCCCTCAGTTTGGCCCCCTCAAAACAAAAACTGGTAAAACTAAAAATTTAAAAACCTTTTCTATTTCTCAAAATTAAAAAAAAAAAAATTAGTTTCCCGGGGGAATTTTGGGAAAAACCAAATTTCAGGGTCCCCTTTGGGGGGCAAGGGGGAGGGGGCGGATCAAAGGGGGGGGGGCGGGGGGTGCCCCCCCCCCCCCCCCCGAGATGACCTACAGTTTTCTAATACATCTGGTATTCTGCCAAAAAAAAATAACTATGTGGTTTATTGGTGTTGAAGAAGAGCAAGAGATGAGTGCACCCCCTCCTAAAAAAAATCCTGGATCCGCCCATGAGGTGTCTCAGTTATCACTCCAACTGCAATGTAATGGGTATGCAGTTTTTATATAAGGAATAAGCTGAATATACCACAAAATACTCTTACCTACAATACATTTTTTCTTCAGAAAATAAGAAACTATGTAAGAACGTAAATATCCAAATTTGTGTTAATTACCATTTATGTAAGAACCTATTTAGGCTAACACGGGAAAATGCAGGTTCTTAGTCGCCGGTTTTATTCTTCTCTTTAAAAGTGTTTCGCCTAAACTGAATTCGAAACGCTGAGGTTCGTATTTTCTAAAATATATTATTAAATAAATCCTATGCTCTTGGGCAAATAAAATAAATCTACATCCAGGATCCTCTTTGGTGACATAGGTGCCTTAGAGTTGCATCACTCCAACTGCAAATTATGTAATGGTATGCAAATTTTATATAAGGAATAAGCTGGATACCAACAAATACTCTTGGCTACAATATATTGTATTTCCTTCAGAAACTTTGAACCTATTTAAAAACCTCAATAGCTTAAATATTTTTCAATTATCATTTATGTAAGAACTTATTTAGGCTACCGGCCTTGGCAAAATGTAGATACTAACTCATGGGTTTTTATTGTATTAAGTGACAAGAGCTTGTTTACCGACTACCGGCATATGAGCCTGCCATCTTGTACTAGCAGCATGACAGCGTACTTCCACAGTAACATTGGGTCGTTCTAAAGTACATTTTTTACAGTCTGCTCACTTATAAACGATCTCACAGCTCTCCATGCACTCAGAATACTCAGTACCTCGATTAAAAGAACTATGTCTAGTGAGCGAGGGTTTTTTCCGGCCTTGCCGGCTTATGGGCTTTCATTATAACCAGAACACGGACTTTGAAGCTGTCTTTTCAATTTAGATTTTGACATAAAACAGCAGACTTGGGAAATTTTCCCTTGAAAAAGTTGTAAGATAAATTATTCCCTTCTTTGCTTTAGAACTTTCCTCATTCTTATTTTGGATCGGCTTTTATTCCTTTCATTTTTTTGTTTTCTTCTTCAGGTGATCTTAAAATTTTCTACCAGGTTCGAACAACTCTCCATGTACGCACGCCCCAATTTTCGATGCATATCTTTGCCGCTACTGCGCAATCTCGTTCCCAGAGTCTGCAGAACGTTCGCTGGACAAGGGTAATGCGGACTCTGGAAACGACGTTAGCTACCGCGCGACTCGGGCGGGAACTTCCTCGGATGTGACGTTTTATAGAGAAATTTGGGAAAAAGAGAATTTCACTCCGAGAAAAGCGCCCACATTGGACAAATTTGAGAGCAACTTGAAAACCATCATTTATTCATTTATATTCCAAATGGAATGCTTTTATAATTAACGAATTCTACACTCTGATTGGCTAACACTATCTATTGCGTGATAGACAGTGAGTAGGAAACCAGCGTTTGGAACAAAAACAGAGTAACGACAATCAATTTCTTCGAGAAATCGTTATATGTGTGATGCTTCTGAGGAAGAAATAGATAAACTAAACAAACTTAAGCGGCCACATGTTGATAGGGAATGAGCATTTTTTATCCAGGGTATACTAAGGACAAATGTCATTGTTTCTCGGTGACAAACAAAAGAAGTTTCGAGACGTTTTCGTGAATTCAAGTTGTGTACACCCAAACCTCTTTAAGGAGCTGTGTCACGAAATTCAGGAAAATTACAAAATGCCCGTTAAATTTAGAGAAACGTAAAAATAACCGCTGAAAACTTTAAAGGAAGGTTAAAATAACATAACAGAAACAACAGATGCCACAGATGGGCAAAACTGAAGAAGATTGAGACGGATTGAAATCAGTGTTTTTGAAAACTGTTCAGCCCAACAGTTTTTCAAAGTTGATCCCTGCTGCTTGCAACTTCAAAAATAATGCTCAGCAGACATATTTGTTTGTCTCGGATCTCTGAGTTTGTCATTTACCTGTAATTTCTTTGCCTACTTTAAGTTCCATAGCGGTTGAGGGCGAGTAATTGGCAAAACTAAACACAATGAAGTGGACTGCCTTGACACAGCCCCTACGGACACCAAAGGGACAGAACCAAGTGTCCGCTTTACAGAGGTGTCCGTATTATAGAGGTAGGGAATGCATGATTTTTGGCATTTCTGGTACCATACGAACTGTCTGTAATAGAGAGGTGTCCGTATAATAGAGGTGTCCGTAGGGAAAGGTTAGACTGTAAACAGACCTTTTTTTATATATATATTTTCATCAAACCTTTTTTCTAGAATCGTAGGGGGAGCATATATCCGGGGGGGGGAACTCCGCATATGAAAGGGGTGGGGATGCTCGTCGTCTTGCTTAGGGGTATAAATTTCGGATTTTGGTCTCATTTAGGGTGTTCTGGGCAAAACGCCATCATATTTAGCCGTGAAGGTCTCGTTTAGGGTTGCACGCGAAAAAATATTAAAATGTATATTTAATATGTATATATTTTTAATTCGTTTTGTTTACTCCATTCATATGATCTAAGTTTTCTCATTTGTCTGTGTTTTAACATGGTCTCTTTTAGGGATCAAAAAAAGCTTGGGCCACGCCCAGATCGGTCTCCTTTAGGGGTTAATTCAAAATTTCCGATGAGCATCCCCACCCCTTTCATATGCAGAGTCCCCCCCGGGGGGCATACACAGTAGTTCGGTTCTGCTAAAACAATTAGGCTACTCGTACTCCTCCGCAACTCGGTGACTATTGACCAAGAATATAATAGAAATCGAAGTCTAATTGTCAAAGAAAATGTGACTTGTTTCATCCCCTACGGCTAGGTCTTTTTAGTGCAGTGCTTCAGTTTGCTATGTATGAAAAAAATGTTTTATGCATACATATTTACATATTTTATTGGCTCGTCCTCTCAGCCCAAGTGTTAATTTTATTGTTATTAGAAGTATAACTGCGAGAGTTTTTGTGTGAAAAGATATGTTTTTCTTTTTTTAGGTAGGTGGCAAACATAATGTTAGTGCCTAGTGAGTATTGTTAAAAACTGAATCATTGGATAATGTAATTCTAGAGCTCTGATTGGCTTAGCCATCATGGTATATGAGCCATTATACCATGCTCTCCAAATATGGTAACTATACGCGTCTTCTCAATATTAAAAACAAGCTGAAAATCGGTTTTATTTACAAATAAAGTTGGGAAGAATTCTCGACATTTTGTGGCCGTTTTTAATAAAACAATTATTCCACTCGCGCTTGTTGGATATGAGATGATTTTAGCTAACTCAGCGCTACGTGCCTCGTTGGCTATCTATTATCTCATATCGCACTCGTCTACTGAGCGCGATTCTAACACGACCGTATATAGCTCTACCTGATAGAAAAAGTTTATTCTTTAAATCAGTCGAATATAGCAGCTGTCGTCAAAGTATATTCTAACAAGGTATGCAAATGTATGAATTCTACTCTGCACGCAAGTGGCACGAGGTTTGACAAAGGCCCTTCACACTTTACGCCAAACGTAAATACACCCATGGCCACAGGTAAGGGTAAATGTTTTGAGAAAAAAAATTGTTTATCTGTCAAGATAAACAATTATTAAGCCTCCTAAAAAGGTTTAACACAGCTTGTGAATTTTTGTAAAATGTCAGTTTTTTATTTATTTCCCTCTTTTGAACTTACAGAAAAGCACTAATTACTTCACTAACTAAAGCACAATCACCCGTGGCCAACGACAGGTGATATGATCGAGTTCCAAATCTAACTTGACAGCCTTGTTAATCAGTTTACAAGTTCCGCTTACGTTAGTGAAGTCTCTCAGTGAAGGCGGTCGTAAAACGAGAAAAAAATGAGAAACTGTTCTGAGGAGCCAGAAACGGAGAAACCATCTTCAGAAGTAGTTGCGTACGCTTTTTTGTCAACCCTCAACATAATTCTGTCTGTCACCGCAACTCTGGGAAATACTTTGATCCTCGTATCTCTTCGTAAAGTATCTTCCATTTACCCACCATCAAAAGCGTTATTTAAATGTTTGGCCGTTACGGATCTTTGTGTTGGTCTCTTTGCGCAGCCACTTTACGTCATCTATATTATGCTGGACGATGTGACAAAGATGACCAAGACGACATGCAGCATTCGAGACATAGCAATCACTGTGAATAATATTTCGAGTTTTGTTTTGTGTGGGGTATCCATGTTTACATCTACCGCCATAAGCGTAGACAGACTGTTAGCTTTGTCGTTGGGAATCAGACACAGAGTCGTTGTCTCTTTGAGGCGAGTTCGAGCGGTAATAGCATCGTTTTGGGTGACCTCAATCTTCAGTTTATTTCTGCACGTTTTTCTTAGGTACAGTATCGCAGAAACAGTTGGAATAGCCTTCGTGATACTGTCCGCAGTTGTTTCTGTCTTTTGCTATACCAAGATTTTCTTGAAATTACGAAGGCGTCAAGCTCAAGTAGAAGATCGAAATCGCCAGGAGAAACAGAAGGGAGGAGAAACGCGTCTGAACATCATAGGGTACAAGAAGACAGTTTCTTGCATAGGTTGGATTCAACTGGTAATAATTTCATGTTATTTTCCATACATATTTTCCGTTATTATGGTACAGACCAGTGTATGGAAAAAAACAAAGATCCTTGCCAGATCTACGGTAACACTTGTGTACTTAAATTCGTCTCTTAACCCTCTGCTTTATGTCTGGAAGATTAGAGAAGTGAGATTTGCTGTAAAGAATACATTAATGAAGCTTTGCTGCCGTTTGTAGGTCAAACCCAGGCGGGGGGAATAACCCATATGAAAGTGACCTGTATGTTAAAGCGCAAAAGGTCACCATCGGGGCGTGGTTTTAACCACGCCCCGTTGAGACGGTACTAAAAGAGGAGCCATAAGGATTTTACTTGTGCTATAGATGGTGACATCGTATGCTGTATCGTGTCATCGTTTCCTCGTATGAAGATCTCGGTTATAACTTATTTGCAAAAATTTTTGAAATCAAAATTCGAGTTTCTCATAAAAAGTAATCAATAAAAATGGAATAGCATAAATTTAAAATAAAATAGAAGGGATTGAAAAACGCAAATGAAACTAGTAGGTAGCTGTTCGCTTGCACGTTCGTATTTTGAACGAGCACTTATGCTCTTAGACGATAACGTGGTTAAATAAATTATTGTTATTGTTTGTAACTTTCATTCAAGGGAAGCTGTGACTAAAGAGGCTTTATTCTAACTATAGAGTTTAGGTTTTTTGCGATTGGCCCCATTGGGGAGGTATCTACATATCCCACCGTACCGCAATACTATGAGTTTCCCTATAATTCAAATACACTGCTGATGGTGTGTTCTGTCGAGAATTGTATTAATGTCGTGAATTGTAATACTTGTCGTAAATTTTAATAACAGTCGTCGTAAATTGTAATACCTGTCGTAAATTGTAATAACAGTTGTCGAGAATTGTAAAAACCAAGCTATCGTAAATTGTAATAACAAGTTGTCGTAAATTGTAATAAGCCGAGCTGTCGTGAATTGTAACAACACATTGTCGTATTTTGTAATAAGTCTTGAAAATGAACAATTATTCATTAAAAATACTAAGATACTAAAGATAGTTCTGTTTTCTCTAATAAATAACAAAATGAGACTGGAGAGGAATCCCACAGTGCAGCTCATCACGAGCTCATTGCTTCGGGGCGGGGGGGGGGGGGGGTTTTGGG
>CALNXI010001163.1:52011-77386 GCA_942486025.1 Porites evermanni | reverse complement strand
CCCCCCCCCCCCCCCCTTATCCTAGAGTAGCTGTTTTCCAGAAACAACTGAGGTCACTAGCACAGTCCAGCCAAAACAAAATCGATTTGGTTTTTTTATATTCTTGAGTGGCCTTCCCGGTTTCCCTAGTCTAGACTAGAATCTTCAGCCAATTGATCAGTTTAAATGGAAAATGATACCCTCTTCTAGACCCAAACTCTCTGATTTATAAACCCTATCCCAGAGTAAACTGCTTGAAAACCATACCCTTCACGGCAGCGGTACATACTTATATAGCCCATATATGGCAGTAACCCCCGCCCCCACCCCCGATTGCTTCTGAATAGGCCACTTCCCGCAAGTTCCAAACACCGTAACTTTCAAAACGAGGCTAAGAGCAAAACCTTTTTGTGATAATGAGATTCATCTTCATCAGACTGAAAAATCATTTTCATATCACCTGCTTTGCACTTAGCCTTGCTTTGAAACAGAGGCTCGGGGAAACACGGAAATGGCCCCGCCACTCAACCGTGACAGGGTGGCAAGAGTTTCTTCTTCCCATACGATTTCAACTCTATGCTAGCCGTTTACTTCTTTTTGTTGACTTTTTGAGGTACGAGTTCAGCAACCTCGTCCCCAGGGTCTTCCCGCTTTCCAATATGGCGCCATATTGGAAAGCGAGAAGTCCCTGGGGACGAAGTTGCGAGTTAAGTAATAAATTTCACTAACTAGATGTATCTTTTTCCGATGAATAAATCAGCGTGGTATTTACCCTCTCGAACAATCCGAATTAAACTCACTACAGCTGATTATTGCGTCGCGCAAAATACCCAAATGATACACAAGACGAACGAACGCTTTGTTTTACACAAAAACTCTTACACGTCTTCGCACTTAAATTAGCTCTAATAGTTCAATCCATCGAATTAATTCCAACCAAAGTCTTGGCTAGTCTCCCACGCAGGCGTTTTTAGGGGAGCTCGTATTAGGAGCTCACCTAAAAACGCCTGCGTGGGAGGCTGTCTTGGCTAGCTTGGTTATTATAATTCTCGACAACTGTTATTACAATTTACGACGATCGCTATTACAATTTACGACAGGAAATTACAATTCACAGCAGAACATGGTGTCATTTCTCGACATTCATCCTCAGTGTTCTCTCCGGCCTTTTTTTCCTATTTTCCAAGATATTAACATAAGGGTTTAATATCGGTCAACATTTAGTTTGAAAGAAAAACACTAAAAATTGCCATAGTTAGTATTTTCCTCACTTCATCATATTTCATACCTGCTGCATTTTGCTAACGAAAACTGAAAATTTGGTATACTCTCTTTCTCCCCCAAAAAGTGTTTTTCCAATTTGCCTAAGGTTGGTTCCCATGTGCAGTCGATGTCCTGTATTGCAGTTTAAGTTTCCGTTTTTGTACGCAGTGATGGTGAGTTTCTTAGCGTTTCAGCATCCCTTTTTGGAATTTCGTATCCTTCAAAACTGAAGTTCTTTATTTTTGTTTAATTAATTTTTAGGCATTTCCCTCTTGCAAAATAGTCCCTATCAAGATCTTCCAGATCAACACACTCGCAAATTCGCCAAAAAAGTACTTTTTCAATATTTTTCTGGAGTGGCAAAAATTAGCTTTCGTGAATTTTGATCTAAATTTATTTCTTGAAAATAAGTAAGAATAAGGTTACATAACTTGAGGTGATAAGGGTGTGGTTTTGTTGTAGCAACCAAATCAAAAACAAACCCTTTGTTGCTATAAACATGAATGCCCGCACTTGGGTTATTAGAGGTTGTCAAGGTAACCGGATGCGCTTGCGCAGATCGTGATTGTTATGTGAATTTTAGAATCGAAAGAGTATTTTATGAAAGAAAAGCAGAGAAGGAGAGGTCTTGGCAATGCAACTTTAATTTATCTGGAACTAAAAGTTTGCCGCGTGGTTTTGAGGATGGTTAAAAGATTTTTTTATGGAGTGGTTTACTAATACAACCTAATTTCGAGTAAGACCCTTTAAACAGATCATGAAAAAGTGGTTTCTTGAGGCAACGAACACAAATATTTTCTCAGTTGCTAGGAGGGGACAACAAAAAACCGTTAGGCTTCATTAAAACGTCCAAAAAACAGAACAACCAGGTAGACGTCCTGGTTTTTTTACTTTTGTCATGGGTTGCGGTGCGAGCAATTCTCGTCTTAACAAAGGAGTTACAGTAGAAAGTCAGGAAAGTTTGTTATCCACAGTAAATAACACGAACGAGGCGAGGGACATGTTGGCAAAAATTAGAATCCTTAATCCCGTTCAAAGAAGGCGCGCGCGTTCGGTGGGTTTACCGGAGGAAAACGGAGTATACTGGGTTTATTGGCGTCCGGTAAGAGCACAAGGAAGAGATCTACGGGCGAATACAGAAAAAGAAGATTTATGGCCAGAGGTCTTGGAAAAGCAACAAACGAGGTCAAGAAATTCATGAACTTTTCACGAACACCAGTATGTCACTTACAGTAAGTGATCATGAGAAGACGAAGAAAAAGAAAATGACAAAACCAAATTAGTTGCAAGAACGGCCACGATACTCCTCGCAATGAAGATTACTACTTTAAAAGACTATTTGCTTTTCCGTGATAGTGCAACTGCACGAGGCAGCGAAGTAAAAACCCTTGGTAAGGTTTGATAGACACAAAAATGATGATGATGACAAACACATTTCTTCCTTTTCAACCTATAGAACATAAGAAGAACTGGAACTGTTGGTTTTGATTATACTTAGCTTTTGGTTACTGCTTTTGAAACGAATCCCCTGGGCAAGCGTAACGGCCTGCCAAATACTCCTACGCGTGAAGATTGCATTTATAAGACCAATCTGTAATGCTGGACGCTTTGATCGCATCACTTTAATCACTCAGATTGCTATGCTGATTTTTTAAACGCTAGTCCCCTTTTACAACGAAGCTACTAAGTGGTGGATAGACTGTACCAACTCGGTTGATAAAAAGCAAATTTTTGTGTTTCACGACAACTCCACGGACGCACCACCAATGTAAGTTTAGACTACAAGTAGTCCCAATTTTTCCTCAGGGATAGTATAGCGAACGAAACGCGAGCTCACGTGCAAATAACCCCACGCAAGAAAGGCGTCTCGGCTTTCTCGTGTGGGGTGATTTTCACGCGCGCTCGCGTTTCGCTGTCTTTACTATCCCTGAGGAAAAATGGGGACTACTCGTAGTCTAGTGTAAGTTTATTCTCAGCCTCAACGTTCTAACGTTCTTGTACAAATAAAGGTTCTAAAAAAATAATAGCGTGTAAAGAGTGGGAAAAACGAAATTATTCATTTCATTAAAAAGTATTTGACGTAGTTAGATTCAACATGTATTATCAGAAAGAAAGGTTTAGCTGTTCATGATCTGTAAGTAGATTATATGAATGCACTAAACGAAGACAAACGTTTTGCTCCCAAATTTATACTGATCACTTTCAATTCTACTTAAATTGCTTGGGTAAAGGTCCCATTCTCGCTAACACCACTTTCTTGAATACAAAGTAAACAATCACAGCTCCCAACAACAAACCCAAAAAGACACATGCAATCGATACTCCAGCGACGGCGCCCGAAGATAACCCGCTCTTCTGCGGTGCTGCTGACGGCTCCTGGGAGCAAAGGGATGATACGTCAAAAGCTCTTACGGCAGGGTAACGACTTTCGAAGGAGTAGAAGTTTATGTCCGTTTCCATTTCAACATGCGCAGTGGCGTTTATAGTGATATTGCCTCGTATCCCTAGTTTTACTGGCACCTGAAATCGAATTAAAGTCAGGAAGCTTTGAATATAGCCCTACATGAGAGAAAAATGGTTCCATTAGCCTCTCTTGAGCACTAAAATGAGAACTGAGAGGTACTCAGCTTGCTTTTCGGAAAGATGCTCACGTAATATATCAAGCATGAGTGTTTCATGTAATATATCAAACATGAGATGCAGTGTTTCATCACCAGATGAAACACCGAGAAGAGAGTTGAAAATACGACGCGCAGCGGAGTATTTTTGACGAACTTCGAGGTGTTTCATCTGGTGATGAAACACTGTGTCGAATGTTTGATATTTCTTCTCAAACAAAATCATTTTTGAAGGAGAAATTAAGGATGCAAATACTAAGCAGTGTTTCATCCGATTTCCAAACACTCATTAAACATTAATTTCCTTTGTATTTTCTTAATGAATTATTAATGAGTTTGAGAAGTAAGGATCGACAAATGACCCATCCTTATGGATCTTGTTATCCCATCTAAGAAAAGAGTATGATACTGATAAAGGATTCCTTGGTCCTCTTACCAAAGGCGAAAAGCCTCGACATACCCATAAGGCCTCCCCAACACAAATCTCCCTCAAAGTGCCCCCTTTAATTTATACATTTTCTTCTGTGAGCGAGAGTTCAAGAATATCCAGGGATGTCGGATTCCAAAGCCCAGAATTCCAGAATCCACAAGCAAAAAATTTCCCGGATACTGGAGCCCTGGGCGACAGGGTGAAAGGACGTGAGTCACAATTAGCTTACCGGCTGTGTTTCGTAATTTGCTCGCCAATCCGCTTGGGTGAAATACCAACTCCATATCATTTCTGTCACATTGTCAGAAGGCCAGTTCATTCGTCTCTGTACCCAGACATCGCAATTGATTCCCCTAGTGACAGCCCTGCCCTGATATAAAGGCTTTGCGTCAGGATCTTCGAATAGTGCTAATTTACCAAAGGGTGCGTAGACCATGTAGCGGTGACTTCCTTTCAGTACAGGATATGGGTTTTGTAATTTCTGCTTTTGGCAACGGCCTGAAATTGAAAGAAATTTTTTCGTTAGGTCAGACATCAACTAATCAACAAACAGCAAAAACTAAATTCATCAATTCGGTGAGAAAAATTAAACTATGTATCATCATAAATCGACCTATCTTGGCTTAGACTCCCTGGAGGGACTAATTTCAATCTGATTATGCTTGATCTGATGGCAGCATCATTATTAAAACAATCATTAAGGTCGTGGTGCTAATGTTGTGATGATGTTGGTGGGAGGATGGTGAAATAGCAATCGAAATAATGCGATGAAAACCTCATGGAAAGAAAACTGTATTAACAGAACTTTCGAGAAGTGATGATAACGATGATGACGGTGATGATGATGATGAAAAATTTTGAGCTAGCAACTCATTCGGTTATTTTTTCCACCTGTAATAAACAAGTATTATAAGTGTTCAGTTCACAGGTGATGATGATGATGGTGCCAGTCATGCTAGCGTTAACGACTTCCAATAACTATGTCTCTCTTACCTGTCTTTCTGTTGTAGTAAATGCTTTCCTTTGTATTTTTGTTTCTTATGTACGATCCCATGCCAGTCAAGCTAGATCCTTTGGGATGATACTCCGAATCCTTTCTATACAGCTGCTTTTCAAGATCATAGTATTCCTGTAAGGATAAATAAGGTTCATGTTAGCTGAATCCACGTTCGTTTCTTACTTAACATGTCATGGACAAGCGGGCTTGGTTAAAGTACAGGCGGCCCAGACTCTGTAGCAGTCCGTTAGACTTTGAATTTATAAGAGGATGTATGAAAATAGACAAAATAGGTCAGTATTTACGTATTTACCGTGTCTTTGCTTCTAGAGCCATCCGGAAAATCTGATATTTTGGTGGGTACCACTGCTGCTATATGCAACTAAGTTTTAATAAACACCAATGAATTCAGAGGTCCACTCAACGCATAATTTATAAATAAAACCGACTGGTTCTTTCTTGCCGGATCTCTAATGTAGAGATGCTGATGCCAGACGTCACTTGAAATAGGATTAAAACAACACTGAATGAAAGGCTGGCAATACGAAACAGCCGAAATAATGCTATCTTAAATATTGGCCTTAAATAAATCAGCCTTTGCCGTATTGCCAGCCTTGCATTCAGTTTTGTTTTAAGTCTTGATAGTCCTCAGACAGTCCTGGGTTCAATTACCTGGCTTCACCCCAAAGACTTACCCGAACCGCCCAAATACGATCATCTTCAGAATTAATATATTCCAGGTTGATGTCAAATCTCCTTGGGAACTTTGGTAAAGGAGGGGGGTGAGCTGCTCCCCAACACCAGATTTCCTTAGGAACTTTAAATTCGGGTTCATTGTAGTAAAAGTCGAGGAACGTATAGGAATGAATGATCCCCCCGGTCAGTCCTGCTGCGTTTTGTGGCCGCGCTTCGACAACGACCGGGACCGGGGTGTCTCCACATGTGTGCACCCAGCCTCGAACAGAGAACCTGAAGAATGAATGAGAAAGATATGCACTTAATGGCTAGTATCCACAGTGGAAAAAAAAAAATAAGCAAATGAACAAGTAAAGACAAGAAAAAAAGAAAAAATCCCGGTTTGGTCGCGTGTCCAGAGAGTGAGTATGTTGCAGTTAATTTTTTATTTCAGTTAATTTTTATTTTTTCATTTGTTTATGGGTATGGTAATGTATGTTTATGAATTAAAAACAAAGGGAAAACAGAAATTCAATTATATAAAAAAAAACTACCCGATTTAAGGGAATCCAAAAAGAGTGTTGAATTCTGGATTCCAAGCCGTGGAATTTTAACCTTTGTCGGTGGGACTTGGATTCCGGATTCCTTGCGTTGTATTCTGGATTCCAAAGCCCAAGATTCCGGATTCCACAAGCAAAAATTTCACGGATTCCGAAATCTAGATTCCCTTACATGGGGCCAATGAATTTCATTGGATTAACTAAGTAAGACTTAAGAGCTGCTAAGTTTTACTTAGCCAAAGATTAGTGTGTGAAGGCCTAAGTAAAGTCTCAAGTGACTTTACTTTACATCTCATTAAAGTCGGAAAGTCGGAAACGATTCAAGAAAGTTTCAAGCGACTTGAAAACCATCCTTATGACCGACTTAGCTGACTTGCGGTTTCGTGAGCTTTGAGAAAGGCAAAACATGTCAATCAATCTTAATTATGTTGCATGGGAAAATGGCCGTAAGTTAACCTGAAGTAAAAAAGAATCGGTTGTGTGTGAAGCTTTATTTTACTTGAAGTGATTAAAATTTACTTGTCTTGAAATATTTCTTAGCTTATTTAGGCTCTAGTGTAAAGACTTTCAATGAGTCCGCGAATTCGAAATCTCCTGACACGTGACCCATCCCAGAAAGTTGTATGTCAGATTCACGCATCTACTTGTCTAAGGGATAAAGAGTTTTACTCGCAGTCATAATGTTTTTTACTTAGGCTTGTGTTGCATGTTGTAATAAAGTAGAGAGAAATAATGGAGAACTTACCAGTAATCCATAGCAGTTTCCTTCTTACATATTCTCCATCCTTTGACGGGGATGTTTCGTACAATTTTCTTTCCTAAGTATCTGGCGTTTTTTGTTTCGTTTTTGTAAACAAGGTCCAACACTACAGTTGCGCTGCAAGCATCGCCAATCAGCTTCAAAGAGCTCTCGTTAGGAGGAAAACGACACGTGTATCTTTCAAAGCCCTGCTGCGTCCTAACGAAGGAAAATTAAACAGTTTAACCTCTCCGCAGAGGCCATCCTCGGAGACCCAGGGGCAGATAAAGGGGGCGAGGGAAAGTCTAAACGGGCGGAAAAATATATATGGAACGAAGAAAAGTAAAGAAGGGCGAGAAGAGCCCCTGGGGACAATGTCTTACCATGTGTTTTTCTGGCACCAATCAGAAGCCAGAACGGCGGCGACCGTTTGGAACTGGTCTGGTAAGACATTGTCCCCAGGGGCTCTTCTCGCTTCTTTCCATATATATTTTTCGGCCCGTTTAGACTTTCCCTCGTCCCCACTATCTGCCCCTGGGTTTCCGAGGATGCGCAGAGGCCACCTTGAGGACAGAAGGAACAGGGGCACCCAACGTCAATTTCGGAAAATATCTGTTTGGAAGACGATTTGAGATCTAGAATTTTCGGAACATTTGTTGCAAAATTTCTTGCTTGCCCGCCTCTCCTAGGATTTTCGAACATCTAAAAAATGGTATAATTGCCCATTTTTAACGGATTTTTACCCTAAAAAGGTCACCTAGAATTTTCAGGAGCCTTTTTTCTGGTTGAAATTTTCGAAAAGGTAAGTTTTGATCCCTATAATTTTCAGATCACTAGATTTTCAGCTAGGAAATCCGAACAGATTTTAGAGGATAAAAAGATGCCTATATCTACCATTTAAATACTAAAATACGTTTAACAATGCTATTTTTAAATAGTTTTGAGCCATGTTCTCGTTGGGTGCCCCTGAGAAGAAAGTGGCCATTGTAGAGAGGTGACCTTTGGTGGAGGTTCGACTGTATTTAAGCTTAACCGTTAGCCTAACTTCAAGCAAGAAAAGGTGTTTTCAGTATCCTACAGTCTTGGCAATCGTACGCGTACTACAGTGGAACCTCTTCTTTGGGACACATCTATTTAAGGGACACCTCCATTCCGGGGAAACAAAAAATTTGGTCCGGGAAAGATGTTCACACAATATTTGTATCTGAAAGGAAAGCTCTATTCAGGGGAATGGGACAATTCTTCCGGGTCCCGAAACCCAGTTTTAACCTCCTTAAAACGTGACTGACAACAAAGAGGATTAATAAGTGTACATTGACCACAATAATGGCAGCTTTCACAACAATGAACACGTGCTTCACTCGTGGAAAAATCAACGTCGTGAATCTAGTTGCTTGAGGTAATGACAGCAGCAGATTCCGAAAGAAAATATAAAAATATTTTCTTTGTTGGTTAGTAATTGACAAACCCCAGCCATCCATTCACTCTAACCAGAGGCCACCCAAGCTCTAAAGCTTCGTGATTTACGTATCCTGCGGGCAGTGGCCGGGTTTCCCCCAGGCTGGAGACTACGCTAAGAAAGGAGAAAAACCACTGCGACCGGCAGTTTGCTTCTTTGATCGAACCGCCGTCGAGCGCCTTGGAAGAATAAATTAACTTTGCACAAGTAAAACCTGTTTAAAAACAAGTTAAGACTCTTGCGCATTTGCTTACGCTTATAACTGCTGCCTTACGCGAGATATGCAAACGTTATACAATAGTGCCGGTGTTCATATCTCAACTTTGGGCTGCCTGTAATCTAACAAACGATCTTAAGTGCTAGCCTTTTGACAAACAAGCATAACAGATGGGTCAACCTAATCTGGCTGACCTCATTATCGAACAACAATTATCAGTAACACGACAACTACTGCTATCTCTAACGCTTCGGTCCAGATGATGCACGGTGAAGAATTTATGAAATGTTTATGACATACAGTCGAACCCCGGTATTTCGAAGTCCCAAGGGAAATAAAAAAAGTTCGAAATAGCGGGGCTTCGAAATAACCGCGGAAGCGTAAAGGGAAGGGTAAATGCAAGGGCATTCGATCTTCCTTCGAAATAGCGGGGACTTCGAATTAACCGAATTCGAAATAGCGAGGTTCGACTGCTATCTTAAAGTCGTTACTACTCCTTTACTGACAGTCTTAAAAGACTGTCAGAAAAGGAGTAGTAACTACTTAAAGGAGGGGCCGTAAGGGGGTTTCTCGTGAAACGTGATTGCCTGTTTTTATTCTACGTGATCCGTGATCATGATAAATTAAAATCCGTGAACCGTGAATGATATGCTTGTCGTGACACGTGAAACCATAAATTTATTTTTCGTAAACCGTGAAACCATAACTTAATTTTTCGTAAACCGTGAAACTTGACTAGAAATCAGCAATTTTTTTACGTGAAAATCAACTTGCCGTGTAAAAGAGTCTGTATAAAAGACTCTTTTGTATGCGGCGCACATTGCGTGTTTGATACGTGACAGACGCGACAGAAGATAGAAAAGCAATTAACAGGCAATTTGAGACTTGACAGAAGCCGACTCACGGGGCTAGATAACAAGAAAAGACAACGACATCATTGACCATCAAAATCTTTGTCGCGTGTGTATGTAAGATCACGCAATCAGTATGGTCAAGCTCACGCTTGAAGTCAGTGGCATTAGTATCAAAGTTATGGAGAGCGACAAAAGTTTTAAAACCATATGCGAAATTGAAGGTGTCGTTTACTTCATCGATCCCAAATCCCCTGGATCTCTTGGTTTCCTCGGAGGAAAGGAACGAGTCACAATCCCACTGACCGAAGAACATTACTCTTTAGAATGGCCCATCAGGCCGGAGCTTATCCCGGTTTCTATAGCATGAAGCGACTGGAAGTATTTCTACTCCCCCCTGGATGGGATGCTAGTCCATCGCAGGGTTACCCCCCAACATTTCGCTGCTACCCATTTATACACCTGGGTGGAGAGAGGCACTGTGAGAGTAAAGTGCCTAAGAACACAACGCGGCGCCCCGGCCGAGGCTCGAACCCGGACCGCCCGACCTGGAGCCCAGCGCACTAACCATTAGGCCACCGTGGCTCCCACCAAAATAACTGAAACGTTACCCAATTTCAGTTCCTTGCCCGGAGAACTTGAACCTGTGAAATGGAAACACCCCAAACAATAACTTCCGAATGAAACATTAGCAGTGATCCGTGGGCCTTATAGAGTAAAAACACTCAATGTGGAGGCTTATTTGTGAAAGACGCTCTCGTCAATCATGTTATTTCCCGTGAACCGTGAAACTCAAAAATTAATTGCCGTGATTCGTGATTTACTATTTTTAATAGCCGTGAACTGTGCGCAGGACCCCCCCGTTACGGCCCCTCTTAAAGATAGGTGGATGAAATACTATGGCGTGACAGTGCAAATGAAACCACTTCATTATCTGTTACTGGGAGCCCATCAGCCAATACTTGCTTGACAATCGTTTTATGTTTTTCTTATTTGTTCGATAGTATGTTTGTGTATTTATTTCCAAAGCAATCTATCCACACTGTCAGACTGAGGTAAAGTGGTTTTAGAATCGCTCAAAATGTGCACCCAATATAAGCGTATCAAAAAAGAACTTGGCGATGGGGTCAGGTATGGCAGGTTGGAGCTACATGTTCCCCTGACTTACCAGCTAATCAAAACGAAATTAGCTTGCTCGCTTACATGTAACTCATTTTGGTAGCTTAAGTTTAGAAGGCCATACTTGGAGTCGCGCTTAATTCCATAGCACCGCACTTTTCATACTTTTGGTGGAGTCAGAGAATCACAAGACATTGCGTCTTTTAAGCGATCTATTAAAGCTTACATAGCTTAAAGTTTAGGGCTTGTAAATTCTGTAAACAGTTGTAGTTTTAGATTCTGCTTTTAGCCATTTTGTAGATCTATTTATAGTCAGCATTTTAATTGTAGTAATGTATAGGTTACTTGTATACTTTTACATTTTTTTAAATTTGCACATACGTACACGTTTTAACGAGAACTTTGGTGCTCCTGGGTGTTAAGTGTCTAAATAAAGGATTTGACTTTTGATCTGACTTTGATTTGGACAGATAAGGGATTAATTTTCAATATTTAAACTCACCAATTATAACTCAAACAGTCATCCAAAGTGTATACGTTGTCTATTTCATTCTCCAATTTGTTCCAATATGTCTCCCAATCGTACTGATACGCAATCAGGGTGAACGCCCCTCTCTGTTTCTTCGCGTCGAATCGCTCGTCCACGAAGTAGGTTTCGTTCCGATGGCTCAAGCTAATCTCCATGCGGGTATGAAATTCCGGTGGGCTAACGCTTACATCCCGTGGAAACGGTTCGTAGTTTCCATCCTGGGAATTACTGGAGCAATTGAGGGCTTTTCCGAGCTCGACAACGAGTGTAAACAAAGCGATCAGAAAAACTGCACGCCAAGTCATCTTGTTTATGAGGCACGAGCATCAGAAATATCTCTTAAGGTCAACTTGACCTCATTGTCTTGGGAATTTAGGGATCGGATTTGAAAGCTAAAGTTGATCGTCACATCAATCGATACGTCAAGCTTGACACGCAAAGCGAGCTGATTGAGGAGGAATACACAGAGGGCGTGGCAGTCACCGGAGGGGGAAGAGGTACACTTTTTTTTAAGGGTAGAGGTAAATAAAGGGGTGTGGATTGGTGGGGATTTCACGCTAGGCATTTGCACCTCTGTGCAGCTGCATAAAATTTCCACACAAATCTTACAATTTTCTCCTGGTGGTATGTTGTGCAATGTAAAAATTATGCGCTAGCTGTAAAATCTAAATTGGGATTAAATTTTCCATTTAGTCAAAAATTGGGGAAAGGTAAACAGCACCACGGAAGGTCAAATCAAAGAGAGGATTAAAGACCCTTATATTAAGTTACAAAAGTCCTTAATTTAGCGAATAAACATATCGGTATAGGGCGTTTATGTTTCCACAAAAACAGACAAACATTGGGTTAATGATAGCTAGCATATATCGCTGGTTTAGAATGACAAGACTGGCTTTACTGTGCGCACGGTACAGGTTAAAAAAGCCTTTGTTTGAAGGGGTCGGTATACCATCAACAAACAGAGATGAATGCTACCACAGGTTGCGTAAGCCTACGAGTAATAATAGTTGTCGTGTAATATATCGTAATTGTAATAGGGATTAACGAGAACTAGGCTCGATTACAAGCCGTTTGTGGGAGTTCAGTTTGCATTCTCCTCAGAAGGAAAGTAGGCAACCAAAACGGCTGGAAATCGAGCCTTAGAGAGCCTAGCCAAGAGGACCCAACGTGAAAAATTTGGGTCTGTTTTAATTGCTGTGTTTGACTCCTATATAAAGGACGCTAAAATGTCCACACAAACTTCGCCTCCATCGAGGTAATCCAAGACAGTCTTGGATTGTGGACTTTAAGTTGTGGATTCCGGATTCCCGGCCCGGATTCACGGTACTGGATTCCGGATCCCAGTCGTTAGCGGGATTCAGGATTCCTTGCGCTGAATTCCCGATTCCAAAGAACAGGATTCAGGATTTGACAAGGAAAGAAAATTCACGGATTCCCGGATGGAATCCAGATTACTTTACATGTGGCAACAAACCCTTGCGTACAGTCGAACCTGTATTAACCCTTTAAACCCTAAGATCAAAATTTGAATTCTCATTTGTTGCCCCGATTCATTTCCCGCAGAAGTAATGGGGAGAAGTTGATAAAATATCAAACAAATTCTCTTGTGTGATAATGTCCTTAATTCTCATGACCACTCTGTTTTACAAAGCATTGATATTACAAGGAGAAATTTGATGCTGATCACTCTTAAGGCTTAAAGGGTTAAGCGGTCACCCTCGGGTACAGGTTACAAGAAACACAGTTCAAAGAATTAGATCTCCATTGCTGATCAGAACAGACGGTTGACCTCAAATAGAACCATTTATTTCCGGCGTTTTAATGGTTTGCGAAAATAAACAAGTAAATCAATTGTTGTAGCTCGTGTGTTACATTATTTGAAACTGTATGAACACCGTGTGACCGTTTAATACAGGTTAAGACAATAAGAACAGTCTCGTTGGGACTCCGCTTAATGGAGGTGAACGCTTAAAAGAGGTCGAAATTACAGTACATCAAGAGAAGTAATTTTCGGGACTTTGAAAACTGAACGCTTCATGGAGGGTGACCGCTTAATACGGTGCCGCTTATACAGGTTCGACTGTATAACAGCAATTCTAGCTTGTGAGCTTGGGCCACCTATGCTGCGACATGTTGGCTTCGTTTGATGTGAACACCTAGTCCTGCTGTGTAAGATGATGTCGGAATAGTTTGAATGAGTTCCACAAGGTTATCTAACATTTCTTTCGTTTTTTGGGCAATGCTAGTCTCTTGTGCACCTGACATTTTAGTCACGTTTGAGCAGCTCAGCAATAATGATGAAAGTAACAAGGGACACCCGCAAGCGCTCATGCGCTCACCCTTCGTTTACATTGTACTTGATAGCAAGAAAACGTGTATTTTGGTGTCCCCAAATTAGTAAGGGATTCTTTTTTCCCTGGCTAGACGGCTTTGACACTTTAATAAAGTTTCTATCTATCTATCGTTAATCAATATCAGAACAATACTCTTAATAAAACTCGATTCTCATATGTTATGATTTATTCAATTCGGCTTCCGTAATTCGAGACACAAACACCCTTTCTTAGATTCTCTCAATATCACCTTTTGGAAATTTCGTGAACCTGGCGGTCGGGTGTCTGAGTGGTTGCTTTTTGTTCCACTCCAGCGCTCCATAATGAGAAGCTTCGTTGCTATTACCCTGCCATCAGCAAGTGCACGGTTTCTCAACCGTTTCAGGGTGGTTGCGACGGGATCATTGCTAGGAAGTTGCATGGGTCGAACTTGCATTCGAGGGTACTTGATCTAGATCGCTTTGAGCGCCTGATTTTTTTTCAATCCATGTGTAAATAAATCGACAAAAGGGAGAGTTTCGTAACCATGGAGTAACCATTTGAAAAGTACATGGAACTGCGCATGCACGTAAGGTGACAGGTAATCGTGATCGACTATCACTTCTGGTTGACGGCTGCACTGTCATTATGACGTCACTTCTCTCCCAATGCTCTGATTAATTCTGAAGCTATACTTTGAAGAGCTTGCCCGGCAAGTGATTCCGGGAAGGATTCAAAAATGTTTGAACCTTGTTCGCAGCAAACACAGAGATTCTGTGGAAAGCGAAGGTATGAAAAGAACAACTGAGAACAAAACACCTGAGTAGATTTCCGCAGGGGTATAAATTTCCATCATACGAACATAAAACAAGGACCGAGGAATGTGTCCGCACTGATTACAAAGGTGTTTCTTTTGGGACCATTTTTACTATATTTATTATTGATTGATTTACTTACTTATAATTATGTTTATTCATTCATTCATTCATCTATTCAGTCTACTGGCGATGCAAATCAGCTTACTGCTATTCAACTTAATGTCCAACATTTTTACTGATCCAGGACTACACAATACCCGCTGGCCGCAACGGCTTAATGCTTAGTTTTCCAGCAATTTAGGGAACGCCGTAATGAAGAGTGACCGCGCTTATTAAACATTCGCATTTAAGCGAACGTGCATTGAGCGCGTAATAACCTATATAAAACTACTGGTTTGACTTCACTTCTTGCGTGGGGCGCAAAGCAGTTTCGGTAAACTTAGGTCCTTATATACCTCGTAGTGTAGGCTGCTCTACCTGTGTTATATGAGTTAGTGTTTGTTACCTGATCAAGTGGGATACTGCCAAGAAAATTGACTCCAAATTCATCAGCAAGTTTGCCAGCCCCACCAGTTGAAAATAAATTGGAGCATTCCTAAGAAAAGCAAACAAAGTGTCCGTCATTATAAGGATCACAAAAAGCATACATAAACCAAGCGATTTCTTTCCTAATGGAATTAATGAATTAGAAGTGTGTAATGAACTGTATACATAGAGCCAGTAAGCGATCATATCGCGAAAAGACTGAGGTAGCCTCTATTATTATTATTATTATTATCATTATCATTATCATTATCATTATCATTATCATTATCATTATCATTATCATTATCATTATCATTATTATCATTATTATTAAATAAAGTTATTATTATTATTATTTGCAGGTTAAGATCCTCACATTCATCTACGTATATCCTGACTTTAAGTACAGACGAACTTCCATATGCCATCACCTCTGATAAGCGACCACTTCCCATAAGAGACCCTCTATCACTCGCTCACTTGACCGGAAAATTTTGATGCTGAACCCCCAAATTTTGCCAGTCAAATTCTTGAAGTTAGAACCACGCGTTAATGACCACCTCTCGTAAGCAACCGCGACCATTTTTGGGGATGACAGTTTTACAATTTTCCACTCTTCCTTTTGTAAGCGACGTGAACTGACGCAAGGTCTGATCTTAAAATTTGCAGTATGCACTTCGCTTCCCAGAGTACACGAAAATCTCTTAGTGCTAACGTGGAACTGCATGCAATAGATTATAATTATCTCCGAAAAGTGCATGCAATAGGCTATCTCCGGAAAGTTAGATTGTCTGGAACACCTCCCCTCTTCTGTTCGATTCGTGTACACAACTGGTACATATTCTGATATTCACCATACTTTCGGCTCAAGGTCGGTTAACGGAGCATGAACATTTTGTGTATGGGTAAAGGCACGGTTAAACCATGACTTCAGCAAGGAGTTTACCTAGAACAGCAGTATCCTAGTGACAAAGGCCTGTTAACGGTTTGCTATCTCGATGTTTTCTTTCGTTTGATTAGAGACCTTTAGATTCTAAGACGAGTAAGACTACGGGTACGAGATTTTCTCAATACTAAGTAGTGCTCGCGCGTGAACCAGCGTCATTTTGGCGGGAAAACGTGGTAGCCGTCTTCATTCTACTTCGAGTTTTAGCGAGAATGTCGAAGTGGCGGAAACAAGATATCAAGTGTTAGAAGTTTGATTTGTGATCGGGAGGCGACATAACCTCTTTCACTAAAGATGACAGTCCTAAAACTTTTCTAGTGGAAAGTGGTAAAATGAAGCTTTTCGAAAAGTCTATATGTTGAGAATAAGCGAAAAAAATAAATAAATAAAGTAAAATCTCGAACTAGTAGTCGTCTTCGTCCTCGAATCTAAAGGTCTCTATTTTTGTCCTTTCTTGCTTGCTTTTTATCTTTTTAGTAAGTTGGAGTTAACTGGGCTTTATAGCACCTCAATCTTAACCTACATTGTCCAACAGGAACCCTTCTACATGTGTATTACTTGTGCGTACCAACCTGACAGTGAGGACAAACAAAACCACTCATATTCTCCACGATGCCTAGAACTTTGACATCCATTTTGCGACAAAAGTTGAGTTCTTTACGAATGGTAGCTAGCGCCACTTCTTGGGGCGTTGTCACGACAACTGCGCCATCTGGTCGGGCATTCTTGAGTGCTTTAACTACTGTAAGATGCTCGTCTGATGTCCCAGGAGGAGTGTCTAATAACAGAGCAGATGTCCGAGTCAATAATTTTTGGCATATAATGCGCGGATTTAGCAAAGACACCGCAATGTAAAATGAGGACGCGTGCTAAAACCGATGAACTCGACTTCCGGTGTTCAAATTGCTGTTTTGCAATAGGCCATTTGCACGATGACGTCATTTTACTACTACGACAAGAATCCTTCAGGATTTTGCTTTCTTGTGCAAATTAGGGCTTTTACTTTCGAAACCTCACTGGGAATACCAAATTAGAATATGAAAGGAAAAACGAAGAGGATTCTGGTCGTAGTAGTCAAATGACGCCATCATGCAAATGGCCCATTAGTCAAGTCTATTTGTAGATCTGCGCAGGCCATCACCTTGTCTTTGCTAAAACTGACTTTTTGAAATTAGCACCCCACGAACGCTAACGGTTTGCGCGCATCCTCACCGCACATGTCACGTGACATCATGTGCGCGCGCTAAGAAAGGACAAAACTTAACAAAGTACTGTTCGATATAACGATCTCGTTTTCTGAAGTAAATACATAAGAATTTGGAACAAGAAACGGTACAGTGGGAATAGCCATTACTTGAGTTGTCACATCTTTGATTTAAAACTCAAGAATGGAGGAATGAGTTTTTATGATGTACAAAGCCGCGGCAAATGACTGTATACCGTAAGTGCAGTTCTGTCACTCACCAAATATGAGAAAATCGAGTCTTCCCCAGAAGGTGTCCTTGAGAAATTGCTTAATTAATCCTGAAAAAAACCACACACACACACACACAAAAGTTGTATTGTAAGTTCTTCACGAAAAACCTAATAAACCACTGAGACTTTGCCGCATCTAGTTATGTTCTGCACTATATAGTTTTACGATCTCTTTTCAGTACGGTATTTTTGCTCGTAGTGATTTAAGTTTTACACAACACCACTGTGGCAAAATAGCCTTCATGGAGAACCTGGTAAATGAACTTTCACGCATTAGTTTACTGTGTAATTGATATAATTTGAGACGTAGCAGGCATCAAATATACAAATATCTTAGAGGCTCGTATTATTACAATACATACACTACATACCAGTTTTTCTAGGTCCACGCCATATAATTCTGAAGACGAAACAGAAAGATTGATTTGCAAGGACAAAATGCTATAGTACCTTATACAAAAAGAGTTTGCGCGTTTAAGCAGTCCATGTTGCTTGAAATTTTAAACAAGGCTGGTTTCGTCCTGCATTTTTGGAACAAAGTCAATATTAAATCGAGGCTTTTGGTGACAAAACAAAAAAATGATGTTCATTAAATTGAGAAAACGCAAGCCTTGACCTCGTTTCATTGTATGTTGCCCACTAGAGCGAATGTGGGAAAGATCAAGAGCATTGACATTTGCGTAGCCTGCGAGCAAACTTTCCCGGGAGCTTAGGTGCTCTCCCCCACCCCAGTACCCCCCGAGAACCCCAGTAGAGCTTGCTGGCGGGCTAACATCGGCGCACATCTTCCAGATTATTTTGGTCAACATATGTACAAGCTGGTCATGAAGGGTTTAAACGGATATAAATTTAGGATGAATACTTAAATTGCTTTTAGCATATTCACTCAGAGCCCTCCATCTGAAGTAGTGGCAAGAAAACAGTTATTGGAATGATGAAACGTTATTGATTTTACTCCCTTTCTGTCAGTCAAAAAGCAGTTAACTTACGCATTATCTGTTTTCTCCAACAAGGAGCCTACTGACATGACCTTCACATCAAAGTGAGGAGATCTGAGAATAAAGATTGCATTCAAATAAATAACTTAAAAAGTACAGTTAACTACCAGAAAAAAACAAAAAAACAATTGTATGATAAATGTCTAACGAGGGTGGGGAAGGAACAAACTAGCAATTGGGTTTCCAAGTTTGCTTCAAAACAAGCTATAGAACAAGACTTCCCTTTGTTGCTTTCACCTTTGAGCAAGACAACCTTTATGCTCTGATTGCATGAGAATAATTTCTGCGAACGCTAACTCAATGACTGAACATTAGTTCGCATCATTTCTGATAAGGAGGATTCCGAAATCCCGCAAAATTTTGCTTGTGGAATTCACCATTTTCACATAGACCATAACGCATCTTGTTTACCCCCAAAATTTTGCACAACCACTGTTTTCTATTTCTCTTGGGACGACTATAATACCCAGGAGAAACTGGAAACAATGGTTATGCAAATTTTGGGGGGGGTAAACAAGATGCATTATGGTCTATGTGAAAATGGTGAATCCCCAATGTAAGTTCCTCTGAGAAGGAACCTAAGATCGAATACCTAGAATCTGGGATCCGCAGCATGGGATCCAGAATCCGAGACTGTCGTGGATTCCCTTACATGAGCCGGGCGAATTTGTTACATATAAGATAGTTTAGAATCACTTCTCTGATGACTTACTTCAAAGGAGTCCATCCATAAGGTGAGTTAATGACCTGCTTGCCTTCCACAGCCATTAACTTGGGTACACTTGGACCACAAATATCCAGGTCTACAAGCCCTACCTAACAAGGAAATGCAATCGATAGATACCAATCTTTTAACTTCGTGGAAAGTAGGGTGACAGTACTTTGCATTTTCAGTACAAGAGTACTTGTTGTGTCTGTTCCGTAAACAGTAACAAATATATCCAAACTAAATTCCTTAATCTAACTCAATGCTTCTCGAGTCCAAGTTCCGTGTCATAACTCTAAAAACTCACATGACACCATGACGTAATGTGCAACGCAACGCAAAATTTCTATTACATTTCTTCCCCTCCCGAATTACAGAGGATCTGAAATTCGAATACATTTTAACTGAAATACAACCTTAGTTGAAATATCATAGTTCTTTGAACTTTTCTTGTTACACATAAATCTGATAACGCTTCGGTGACCGGAATCTCCAGCGGAGTGATTCTAGTTATTGGTCGCTCAAGGGTCTTGCCATTAACCCGTACGTCCACCACTTGCAACTCATTAACTGAAACATTTTATAAAGTAGGAATTTTTCCTTCTTAACCCCTTAGGTCCCAAGAGTGACCAACATCAATTTTCTCCTAACAACATCAGCGGATCATCAAGAGTAAAGGTTACGAGAATTACTAAATTGATTACCAAAGGAAGAATGCTTTGATCTTAAACCAAATTCTCTCAACTGTTTTTAAAAGAAATGTATGGGGATCAGTCGGGAGCATTTGTATGTGGATCTTGGGGCTTAAAGGGTTAAGAGTGGGTGCTATCAAAGTCAAAACTACTGGTACCTTTTTATCCAATTTAGCAAGGGCCATACTAAGAGTAGCTGCCAAGCTTGATTTACCGACACCTACGAAAAAATTGATGTAGTCAAAGTCAATCTTGGCCTTATGGGCCTGTACAGCTGACCAGTCAAATGGTAAACAAACACCTTACTGGGGAGCAAGAAGCTACTAGGACAAGACAGGCAATGAGTTTGCATCGTTTAAGATGGTAACCAACTTCCTTTACCTATCTTGTCCCAGTAGGTTAATTTCTTCCTCTGCAGAAAAGTGTTTTTGTACCACGTTACTGATAACCAGCTGAAAAGAATCTATTTTATTTCTCCATGAATTTAGTAGGGGTGTAACGATTCATAGACCTTGCGATTCAATTCGATTTCGATTATGTAAATGTTTCTTAATTGTTATAACGTAACGTGTAATGTTAACAACATGCAACCCTAAACCCTCAATTTGAGAACAGTAACAGGGATAGGAGGATTCACAGTCGCTTGGTTCGTCGCCATGTTTGAGAACCTGACAAAGATGGTTTGCCTTATTTGGAAATTCTCAAGAGGTGGTTGAAGGACAGCATTTTTACCAGGCCACACAAAATGGCGCACGAACTGCTATCGCCTTTGCTCGTCAATCAAAAACGCACATTTTAAAGAGTTCTTGATTCTGATTTTACAATATAATAACTCACTGAGGGCACCCTGGAAAAGGTATGCAAAAATCGAAGCTAAATCGAAACGTGGATGCAAAGAATCGTGAATCGAACCGAACGGTCATAATCGCGATTAATCGAGAATTCGATTAACTGTTACACCACTAGAATTAACCAGCAACAGTTCCTAATGTTTATTTCTTCACTTAGTTACAGAAACGGTATTCAAACAGGTGAGAAAGTAGCCTAACTATCATCATACAAGGTTAGGTAGAGAAGCGATAGGACATAAAGCCTCCAACAAAGTTTCTCCACCATCTACAAGCCTACATGTAATCCTCAAGTCTGAAGAAGTAGACAATAATAATAAAAATAATAACAATAATAATAACAATAGTAATAACCAAAGGTTACGGAGTGCAAGGGACAACGGTCAAAGCTCAAAGCGCTTTTGCCCCAGCACTGTACTTTGCGTAGGTTTCACGAAACAAATGTACAAAACACGCGTGACCAGATTACAAGTGATGGTGGGTCCAAACAAGCGTGATAAAAGTTCGTTTTGTGCATTCCATACGTATATGTTACTGTTAATACAAGTAAAAACGAATCCTGGCTAAAAACATGTGACACATGCATGTTGTCACTGTTGTCTCTGTGGTCCCCGTTGTCTCTGTTGTCAATGTTGTCGCTTTTGTCACTGTTGTCTTTCTTGTCGCTGTTGTCACTGTTGTCTTTGTGGTCGCCGTTGTCACTGTTGTCAGTGTTGTAGCTTTTGTCACCACCGTCGCTGTTGTCGCTGTTGTCGCTGTTGTCACCGTTGTCGCTAATGTCACCGTTGTCACAGATGTCGCTGATGTCAACGTTGTCGCTGTTATAACAGTTGTCACCTTTGTCACTGTTGTCACAGTTGTCGCTGTTGTCACCATTCTCACTGTTTTCACAGTTGTCACCGTTGTCGCTTTTGTCGCTGTTGTCCCTGTCGTCACCGTTGCCGCTGTTGTCTCCATTATCACCGTTGTCGCTGTTGTCACTGCTGTCGCTGTCGTCACAGTTGACAACTGCAACAACAGTGACAATTGTGACAATGGTAACAATGGCGACAACAGTGACACCAGTGACAACAGTGACAACACTGACAACAGTGACAATGGTGACAACGGTGACAACAGTGACAACGGTGACAACGGCTACAACGCTGAGAACGGTAACATCGGTAAAAACAGTGTTAACGGTGACAACGGTAACAACTGCGACAACGGTGACAACGGTGACAACAGCGAAAACTTTAACAACGGTGACAACAGCGACAACGATGACAATACTGACAACGGTGACAACAGCGACAACAGTGACAACTGTGACAACAGCGACAACAATGAGAACAGCGACAACTGTGACAACAGCGACAATGTTGACAATGGTGTTAACAGTAAAAACGATGAGAATGTCACCGTTGTCACTGTTCTCACCATTGTCACAGTTGTCACCGTTATCACTGTTGTCACTGTTGTCACTGTTCTAACCGTTGCCACAGTTGTCACGTTCTCGCTGTTGTCACCGTTGTCACAGGTGTCACCGTTGTCCCTGTGGCACTGCTATCACTGTTGTCACTGTTGTCACTGTTGTCACCGTTGTCACAGTTGTCACTGTTGTCAGCGATGTCACAGGTGTCACTGTTGTCACTGTTGTCACAGTTGTCACCGTTGTCACTGTTGTCACCGCTGTCACTGTTGTCACTGTTCTCACCGTTGTCACTGTTGTCACCATTGTCACAGTTGACACTGTTGTCACCGTTTTCACCGTTGTCACAGTTGTCACCGTTGTCACTGTTGTCACTGTTGTCACAGTTGTCACAGTTGTCGCCGTTGTCACAGTTGTCACCGTTGTCACAGTTGTCACCGTTGTCACAGGTGTCACCATTGTCACTGTTGTTACTGATGTCACAGGTGTCACCGTTGTCACCATTGTTACAGTTCTCACCGTTGTCACCGTTATCACTGTTGTCACTGTTGTCACCTTTGTCACTGTTGTCATTAATGTCACAATTCTCACTGCTGTCATTGAAGTCAAAGTTATGACCGTTGTCACTGTTAACACTGTTGTCACCGTTGTCACTGTTGTCAACATTGTCACAGTTGTCACTGTTGTCACAGTTGTCACCGTTGTCACTGTTAAGACTGTTGTCACTGTTGTCACTGTTGTCACCATTGTCACAGTTGTCACTGTTGTCACTATTGTCACCGTTGTCACCGTTGTCACAGTTGTCACTGTTGTCACTGTTGTCACTGTTGTCACTGTTGTCACTGTTGTCGCAGTTGTCACCGTTGTCACTATTGTCACTGTTGTCACTGTTTTTACTATTGTCAGAGTTCTCAGAGTTGTCAGAGTTGTCACTGTTGTCACAGTTGTCATTGTTGTCACCATTGTCACAGGTGTCACCGTTATCCCTGTTGTCACCGATGTCACAGGTGTCACCGTTGTCACTGTTGTCACTGTTGTCACTGTTCTCACAGTTGTCACCGTTGTCACTGTTGTCACCGTTGTCACAGTGTCACAGTTGTCACTGTTGTCACTGTTGTCACTGTTGTCACAGTTGTCACCATTGTCACTATTGTCACTGTTGTCACTGTTGTCACCATTGTCAAAGGTGTCACCGTTGTCACTACCGTCACCGATGTTACAAGTGTCACCGTTGTCACTGTAGTCACTGTTTTCAATGTTGTCACAGTTGTTACCGTTGTCACTCTTGTCACCATTGTCACAGTTGTCACTGTTGTCACTGTTATCACCGTTGTCACAGTTGTCACTGTTCTCAGCGTTCTCACAGGTGTCACCATTGTCACAGTTGTCACCGTTGTCACTGTTGTCACCGTTGTCACAGGTGTCACCGTTGTCATTGTTCTCACTGATGTCACAGGTGTGACCATTCCTACTGTTGTCACTGTTGTCACCGTCATCACTGCTGTCACCGTTGTCACGGAAATCACCCTTGTCACTGTTGTCACTTTTCTCACCGTTGTCACTGTTGCCACAGTTGTCACTGTTGTCACTGTTGGGACCATTGTCACAGTTGTCACCGTTGTCACAGGTGTCACCATTGTCACTGTTGTTACTGATGTCAAAGGTGTCACCGTTGTCACCATTGTTACAGTTCTCACCGTTGTCACTGTTGTCACCGTTATCACTGTTGTCACTGTTGTCACCTTTGTCACTGTTGTCATTAATGTCACAATTCTCACTGTTGTCATTGAAGTCAAAGTTGTGACCGTTGTCACTGTTAACACTGTTGTCACCGTTGTCACTGTTGTCAATATTGTCACACTTGTCACTGTTGTCACCGTTGTCACAGTTGTCACTGTTGTCACCATTGTCACTGTTGTCACTGTTGTCACTATTGTCACTGTTGTCGCAGTTGTCACCGTTGTCACTATTGTCACTGTTGTCACTGTTGTCACTATTGCCAGAGTTGTCAGAGTTGTCACTGTTGTCACAGTTGTCACTGTTGTCACCATTGTCACAGGTGTCACCGTTGTCCCTGTTGTCACCGATGTTACAGTTGTCACAGTTGTCACTGTTGTCACTGTTGTCACTGTTCTCACATTTGTCACCATTGTCACTGTTGTCAACGTTGTCACAGTGTCACAGTTGTCACTGTTGTCACTGTTGCAACTGCTGCCACTGTTGTCACTGTTGTCACCGTTGTCACAGCTGTCACCGTTGTCACTATTGTCACTGTAGTCACTGTTGTCAATGTTGTCACAGTTGATACCGTTGTCACTCTTGTCACCATTGTCACAGTCGTCACAGTTGTCACTATTGTCACTGTTATCACCGTTGTCACAGTTGTCACTGTTCTCAGCATTCTGACAGGTGTCACCGTTGTCACCGGTGTCACCGTTGTCATTGTTGTCACTGATGTCACAGGTGTTACCATTCCTACTGTTCTCACTGTTGTCACCGTCGTTACTGTTGTCACCGCTGTCACGGAAATCACCATTGTCACTGTTGTCACTTTTCTCACTGTTGTCACTGTTGTCACCATTGTCACAGTTGTCACCGTGGTCACTGTTGTCACAGTTGTCACTGTTGGCACCGTTGTCACCGTTGTCACTTTTGTCACCGATGTCACAGGTGTCAACGTTATCACTGTTGTCACTGTTCTCACTGTTGTCACAGTTGTCACCGTTGTCACTTTTGTCAAAGTTGTCACTGATGTCACCATTGTCACAGGTGTCACCGTTGTCCCTGTTGTCACCGATGTCACAGGTGTCACCGTTGTCACTGTTGTCACTGTTCTCACAGTTGTCACCGTTGTCACTGTTGTCACCGTTGTCACAGTGTCACAGTTGTCACTGTTGTCACTGTTGTCACTGCTCCCACTGTTGTCACTGTTGTCACCGTTGTCACAGTTGTCACCGTTGTCACTATTGTCACTGTTGTCACTGTTGTCACCATTGTCAAAGGTGGCACCGTTGTCACTACCGTCACCGATGTTACAAGTGTCACCGTTGTCACTGTAGTCACTGTTTTCAATGTTGTCACAGTTGTTACCGTTGTCACTCTTGTCACCATTGTCACAGTTGTCACTGTTGTCACTGTTATCACCGTTGTCACAGTTGTCACTGTTCTCAGCGTTCTCACAGGTGTCACCATTGTCACAGTTGTCAC
>CALNXI010001163.1:44676-50610 GCA_942486025.1 Porites evermanni | reverse complement strand
ATTGTCACAGGTGTCACCGTTGTCCCTGTTGTCACCGATGTTACAGTTGTCACAGTTGTCACTGTTGTCACTGTTGTCACTGTTCTCACATTTGTCACCATTGTCACTGTTGTCAACGTTGTCACAGTGTCACAGTTGTCACTGTTGCAACTGCTGCCACTGTTGTCACTGTTGTCACCGTTGTCACAGCTGTCACCATTGTCACTATTGTCACTGTTGTCACTGTTGTCACCATTGTCACAGGTGTCACCGTTGTCACTACCGTCACCGATGTTACAAGTGTCACCGTTGTCACTGTAGTCACTCTTGTCAATGTTGTCACAGTTGATACCGTTGTCACTCTTGTCACCATTGTCACAGTCGTCACAGTTGTCACTGTTGTCACTGTTATCACCGTTGTCACAGTTGTCACTGTTCTCAGCGTTCTCACAGGTGTCACCGTTGTCACCGGTGTCACTGTTGTCATTGTTGTCACTGATGTCACAGGTGTTACCATGTTGTCACTGTTGTCACCGTCGTTACTGTTGTCACCGCTGTCACAGAAATCACCATTGTCACTGTTGTCACTTTTCTCACTGTTGTCACTGTTGTCACCATTGTCACAGTTGTCACCGTGGTCACTGTTGTCACAGTTGACACAGTTGTCACTGTTGGCACCGTTGTCACCGTTGTCACTGTTGTCACCGATGTCACAGGTGTCAACGTTATCACTGTTGTCACTGTTCTCACTGTTGTCACAGTTGTCACAGTTGTCACTTTTGTCAAAGTTGTAACTGATGTCACCATTGTCACAGGTGTCACCATTATCACTGTTGACACCGATGTTACAGGTGTCACCGTTGTCACTGTTGTCACTGTTGTCACAGTTGTCACTGTTGTCACTGTTGTCACTCTTGCCACTGTTGTCACTGTTGTCACCATTGTCACTGTTGTCACTGTTGTCACCATTGTCACAGGTGTCACCTTGTCACTGTTGTAACCGATGTTACAGGTGTCACCGTTGTCACTGTTGTCACTGTTGTCAATGTTATCACAGTTGTCACTGTTGTCACCGTTGTCACCGTTCTTACAGTTAACACTGTTCTCAGCGTTGTCACAGGTGTCACCGTTGTCAAAGTTGTCACAGTTGTCACTGTTGTCACCGTTGTCACAGGTGTCACTGTTGTCACTGATGTCACAGGTGTTACCATTCCAACGGTTGTCACTGTTGTCACAGGAGTCACCATTGTCACCGATGTCACAGGTGTCACCGTTGTCACTGTTGTCACTGTTGTTACTATTATTACTGTTGTCACAGTTGTCACCATTGTCACAGTTGTCAGCGTTGTCACTGTTGTCTCTGTTGTCACAGTTGTCACTGTTGTCACCGTTGTCACAGTTCTCACCGTTGTCACTATTGTCACCGTTGTCACAGGTGTCACCGTTCTTACTGTTGTCACAGTTGTCACCGATGTCACTGTTATCACCGTTGTCACTTCTCACTGTTGCCACTGTTCTCACCGTTGTCACTGTTGTCACCGTTGTCACTGTTGTCACCATTGTTGCAGTTGTTACTGTTGTCACTGTTGTCACCGTTGTCACAGTTGTCACAGTTGTTACCGTTGTCACTGTTCTCACTGTTGTCACAGTTGTCACAGTTGTCACCGTTGTCACTGTTGTCACTGATGTCATCGTTGTCACTGTTGTCACAGGTTTCACAGTTGTCACTGTTGTTACCGTTGTCACTGTTGTAACTGTTGTCACCATTGCCACTGTTGTCACTGTTGTCACCGTTGTCACAGTTAATACTATAGTCACAGTTGTCACTGTTGTCACTGTTGTCACAGTTGACACGGTTGTCACTGTTGTCACTGTTGTCACTGTTGTCACTGTTATCACCGTTGTCACAGTTAATACCATAGTCACAGTTGTCACTGTTGTCACTGTTGTCACAGTTGTCACCGTTGTCACTATTGTCACTGTTATCACTGTTGTCACCATTGTCACAGGTGTCACCGTTGTGACTGTTGTCACAGATGTTACAGGTGTCACAGTTATCACTGTTGTCACTGTTGTCAATGTTGTCACAGTTGTCACCGTTGTCACTCATGTCACCATTGTCACAGTTGTCACTGTTGTCACCAATCTCACAGTTTTCACTGTTCTCAGCATTGTCACAGGTGTCACCGTTATCACAGGTGTCACCGTTGTCACTGTTGTCACTGATGTCACAGGTGTTACCATTCCCACTTTTGTCACTGTTGTCACCGTTGTCACTGTTGTCACAGTTGTCACTTAAGTCACCATTGTCACCGATGTCACAGGTGTCACCGTTGTAACCGTTGTCACAGTTGTCACCGTTGTCACTGTTGTCACCATTGTCACTGTTGTCACTGATGTCACAGGTGTTACCATTCCCACTTTTGTCACTGTTGTCACCGTTGTCACTGTTGTCACAGTTGTCACATAAGTCACCATTGTCACCGATGTCACAGGTGTCACCGTTGTAACCGTTGTCACAGTTGTGACCGTTGTCACTGTTGTCACCATTGTCACTGTTGTCAATGTTGTTACTGTTGTCACTGTTGTCACCATTGTCACAGTTGTCAAAATTGTCACTGTTGTCACTGTTGTCACATTTGTCACTGTTGTCGCCGTGGTCACAGTTGTCACTGTTGTTACGGTTGTCACGGTTGTCACAGTTGTCACTAATGTTACTGTTGTCTCTGTTGTCACAGATGTCACTGTTGTCACTGTTCTCACAGTTCTCACCAGTGTCAGTATTGTCACTGTTGTCACAGGTGTCACTGTTGTCACTGTTTTCACTGTTGTAACCGATGTCACAGGTGTTGCCGTTCTCACTGTCGTCACAGTTGTCACAGTTGTAACTGTTGTCACATAAGTCACCATTGTCACCGATGTCACAGGTGTCACCGTTGTAACCGTTGTCACAGTTGTCACCGTTGTCACTGTTGTCACCATTGTCACTGTTGTCACTGATGTCACAGGTGTTACCATTCCCACTTTTGTCACTGTTGTCACCGTTGTCACTGTTGTCACAGTTGTCACTTAAGTCACCATTGTCACCGATGTCACAGGTGTCACCGTTGTAACCGTTGTCACAGTTGTCAATGTTGTTACTGTTGTCACTGTTGTCACCGTTGTCACTGTTGTCACCATTGTCACTGTTGTCACTGTTGTCACTGTTGTCACCGTTGTCACTGTTGTCACCATTGACACTGTTGTCACTGTTGTCACAGGTGTTTCTATTCCCAATTTTGTTACTGTTGTCACCGTTGTCACTGTTGTCACAGTTGTCACTTAAGTCACCATTGTCACCGATGTCACAGGTGTCACCGTTGTAACCGTTGTCACAGTTGTGACCGTTGTCACTGTTCTCACCATTGTCACTGTTGTCAATGTTGTTACTGTTGTCACTGTTGTCACTATTGTCACTGTTGTCACTGTTGTCACATTTGTCACTGTTGTCGCCGTGGTCACAGTTGTCACCATTGTCACTGTTACGGTTGTCACAGTTGTCACTGTTGTCACTAATGTTACTGTTGTCTCTGTTGTCACAGTTGTCACTGTTGTCACTGTTCTCACAGTTCTCACCAGTGTCACTATTGTCACTGTTGTCACAGGTGTCACCGTTGTCACTGTTGTCACAGTTGTCACATAAGTCACCATTGTCACCGATGTCACAGGTGTCACCGTTGTAACCATTGTCACAGTTGTGTCCGTTGTCACTGTTGTCACCATTGTCACTGTTGTCAATGTTGTTACTGTTGTCACTGTTGTCACCATTGTCACAGTATTCACCATTGTCACTGTTGTCACTGTTGTCACATTTGTCACTGTTGTCGCCGTGGTCACAGTTGTCACTGTTGTTACGGTTGACACAGTTGTCACTGTTGTCACTAATGTTACTGTTGTCTCTGTTGTCACAGTTGTCACTGTTGTCACTGTTCTCACAGTTCTCACCAGTGTCAATATTGTCACTGTTGTCACAGGTGTCACTGTTGTTACTGTTTTCACCGATGTCACAGGTGTTGCCGTTCTCACTGTTGTCACAGTTGTCACAGTTGTAACTGTTGTCACATAAGTCACCATTGTCACCGATGTCACAGGTGTCACCGTTGTAACCGTTGTCACAGTTGTCACCGTTGTCACTGTTGTCACCATTGCACTGTTGTCACTGTTGTCACCGTTGTCACCATTGTCACTGTTGTCACTGTTGTCACAGGTGTTACCATTCCCACTTTTGTCACTGTTGTCACCGTTGTCACTGTTGTCACAGTTGTCACTTAAGTCACCATTGTCACCGATGTCACAGGTGTCACCGTTGTAACCATTGTCACAGTTGTGACCGTTGTCACTGTTGTCACCATTGTCACTGTTGTCAATGTTGTTACTGTTGTCACTGTTGTCACCATTGTCACAGTTGTCACCATTGTCACTGTTGTCACATTTGTCACTGTTGTCGCCGTGGTCACAGTTGTCACCGTTGTTACGGTTGTCACAGTTGTCACTGTTGTCACTAATGTTACTGTTGTCTCTGTTGTCACAATTGTCACTGTTGTCACTGTTCTCACAGTTCTCACCAGTGTCACTATTGTCACAGGTGTCACCGTTGTCACTGTTGTCACAGTTGTCACATAAGTCACCATTGTCACCGATGTCACAGGTGTCACCGTTGTAACCGTTGTCACAGTTGTGACCATTGCCACTGTTGTCATCATTGTCACTGTTGTCAATGTTGTTACTGTTGTCACTGTTGTCACCATTGTCACAGTTTTCACCATTGTCACTGTTGTCACTGTTGTCACATTTGTCACTCTTGTCGCCGTGGTCACAGTTGTCACAGTTGTTACGGTTGTCACAGTTGTCACTGCTTCTCGGGTGCAACGCGCCATGGCGATTCGCGCAATGCGTTGCAAATCCGGCAACCGCATGTAAACAAAATTTATTGAGGTTAGTTGTAAGGTTTTTTCTCCGTTTTTTTGTCACTGTTGTCACTGATGTCACAGGTGTTACCATTCCCACTTTTGTCACTGTTGTCACCGTTGTCACTGTTGTCACAGTTGTCACTTAAGTCACCATTGTCACCGATGTCACAGGTGTCACCGTTGTAACCGTTGTCACAGTTGTCAATGTTGTTACTGTTGTCACTGTTGTCACCATTGTCACAGTTGTCACCATTGGCACTATTGTCACGGTTGTCACATTTGTCACTGTTGTCGCCGTGGTCAGTTGTCACCGTTGTCACTGTTGTTACGGTTGTCACAGTTGTCACTGTTGTCACTAATGGTACTGTTGTCTCTGTTGTCACAGTTGTCACTGTTCTCACTGTTCTCACAGTTCTCACCAGTGTCACTATTGTCACTGTTGTCACAGGTGTCACCGTTGTCACAGTTGTCACATAAGTCACCATTGTCACCGATGTCACAGGTGTCACCGTTGTAACCGTTGTCACAGTTGTGACCGTTGTCACTGTTGTCACCATTGTCACTGTTGTCAATGTTGTTACTGTTGTCACTGTTGTCACCATTGTCACAGTTGTCAAAATTGTCACTGTTGTCACTGTTGTCACATTTGTCACTGTTGTCGCCGTGGTCACAGTTGTCACTGTTGTTACGGTTGTCACGGTTGTCACAGTTGTCACTAATGTTACTGTTGTCTCTGTTGTCACAGATGTCACTGTTGTCACTGTTCTCACAGTTCTCACCAGTGTCAGTATTGTCACTGTTGTCACAGGTGTCACTGTTGTCACTGTTTTCACTGTTGTAACCGATGTCACAGGTGTTGCCGTTCTCACTGTCGTCACAGTTGTCACAGTTGTAACTGTTGTCACATAAGTCACCATTGTCACCGATGTCACAGGTGTCACCGTTGTAACCGTTGTCACAGTTGTCACCGTTGTCACTGTTGTCACCATTGTCACTGTTGTCACTG
>CALNXI010001163.1:14676-39676 GCA_942486025.1 Porites evermanni | reverse complement strand
ACCGTTGTCACTGTTGTCACCGTTGTCACTGTTGTCACAGTTGTTACCGTTGTCACCGTTGTCACTGTTTTTACTGTTGTCGCCATAGTCACCGTTGTCACTGTTGTCACTGTTGTCACAGTTGTCACAGTTCTCACTGTTGTCACCATTGTCACAGTTCTCACTATTGTCACCGTTGTCACTGTTGTCATCGTTGTCACTGTTGTCACCGTTGTCACTGTCGTCACCATTGTCACAGTTCTCACTGTTGTCACCATTGTCACAGTTGTCACCGTTGTCACTGTTCTCACAGTTGTCACAGTTGTCACTATTGTCACTGTTGTCACAGTTGCCACCGTTGTCAGTGTTGTCACTAATGTCACAAGTGTTAACCCTCTCACTGATGTCACTGTTGTCAATGTTGTCACAGTTGTTACCGCTGTCACAGTTGTCACTCTTGTTACTGTTGTCACTATTGTCACAGTTGTCATGGTTGTCAATGTTTTCACAGTTGTCACTGTTGTCAATGTTGTCACTGTTGTCACAGTTGTCACTGTTGTCACCAATGTCACAGGTGTGACTGTTGTCACTGTTGTCACCGATGTTACAGGTATCACCGTTGTCACTGTTTTCACTATTGTCACAGTTGTCATAGTTGTCACTGTTGTCACTGTTGTCACCGTTGTCACAGTTGTCACTGTTTCCAGCCTTGTCACAGGTGTCACCGTTCTCACAATTGTCACCGTTGACACTGTTGTCACCGTTGTCACAGTTGTTACCGTTGTCAGCGTTGTCACTGTTTTTACTGTTGTCACAGTTGTCATACTTGTCACTGTTCTCACTGTTGTCACCGTTGTCACAGTTCTCACTGTTGCCAGCCTTATCACAGGTGTCACCGTTCTCAAAATTGTCACCGTTGTCACTGTTGTCACCGATGTCACAGGTGTCACTGTTGTCACTGTTGTCACCGTTGTTACAGGTGTCACAGTTGTCACTGTTGTCACTGATGTCACCGGTGTCACCGTTGTCACTGTTGTCATAGTTGTCACCGTTGACACTGTTGTCACCGTTTTCACTGGTGTCACTGTTGTCATTGTTGTCACTGTTATCACTGTTGTCACTGTTGTCACCATTGTCACAGTTGTCACTTTTGTCACTGTTTTCACCTTGTCCCAGTTGTCACTGTTCTTACTGTTGTCACTGTTGTCACCGTTGTCACTTTTGTCACTGTTGTCACTGTTGTCACTGTTCTTACTGTTGTCACCGTTGTGACAGGTGTCACCGTTGTCACTGTTGTCACCGATGTTACAGGTGTCATAGTTGTCACTGTTGTCACTGTTGTCACTGTTGTCACAGTTGTTACCGTTGTCACCGTTGTCACTGTTTTCACTGTTGTCACAGTTGTCATAGTTGTCACTGTTGTCACTGTTGTCACCGTTGTCACAGTTGTCACTGTTGCCAGCCTTGTCACAGGTGTCACCGTTCTCACACTTGTCACCGTTGTCACCGTTGTCACTGTTGTCACAGTTGTTACCGTTGTCACCGTTGTCACTGTTTTTACTGTTGTCACAGTTGTCATACTTGTCACTGTTGTCACTGTTGTCACTGTTGCCAGCCTAATCACAGGTGTCACCGTTCTCAAAATTTTCACCGTTGTTACTGTTGTCACCGATGTCACAGGTGTCACTGTTGTCACTGTTGTCACCGTTGTCACAGGTGTCACAGTTGTCACTGTTGTCACTGATGTCACCGGTGTCACAGTTGTCACTGTTGTCATAGTTGTCACCGTTGTCACTGTTGTCACCGTTTTCACTGGTGTCACTGTTGTCATTGTTGTCACTGTTATCACTGTTGTCACTGTTGTCACCATTGTCACAGTTGTCACTTTTGTCACTGTTTTCACCTTGTCCCAGTTGTCACTGTTCTTACTGTTGTCACTGTTCTCACCGTTGTCACTTTTGTCACTGTTGTCACTGTTGTCACTGTTGTTACTGTTGTCACCGTTGTCACAGGTGTCACCGTTGTCACTGTTGTCACCGATGTTACAGGTGTCACAGTTGTCACTGTTCTCACTGTTGTCACAGTTGTTACAGTTGTTACCTTTGTCACTGTTTTCACTGTTGTCACAGTTGTCATAGTTGTCACTGTTGTCACTGTTGTCACCGTTGTCACAGTTGTCACTGTTGCAAGCCTTGTCACAGGTGTCACCGTTCTCACACTTGTCACCATTGTCACTGTTGTCACCGTTGTCACTGTTGTCACCGTTTTCACTGGTGTCACTGTTGTCATTGTTGTCACTGTTATCACTGTTGTCACTGTTGTCACCATTGTCACAGTTGTCACTTTTGTCACTGTTTTCACCTTGTCCCAGTTGTCACTGTTCTTACTGTTGTCACTGTTCTCACCGTTGTCACTTTTGTCACTGTTGTCACTGTTGTCACTGTTGTTACTGTTGTCACCGTTGTCACAGGTGTCACCGTTGTCACTGTTGTCACCGATGTTACAGGTGTCACAGTTGTCACTGTTCTCACTGTTGTCACAGTTGTTACAGTTGTTACCTTTGTCACTGTTTTCACTGTTGTCACAGTTGTCATAGTTGTCACTGTTGTCACTGTTGTCACCGTTGTCACAGTTGTCACTGTTGCAAGCCTTGTCACAGGTGTCACCGTTCTCACACTTGTCACCATTGTCACTGTTGTCACCGTTGTCACTGTTGTCACAGTTGTTACCGTTGTCACCGTTGTCACTGTTTTTACTGTTGTCACTGTTGTCATACTTGTCACTGTTGTCACTGTTGTCACCGTTGTCACAGTTGTCACTGTTGCCAGCCTTATCACAGGTGTCACCCTTCTCAAAATTGTCACCGTTGTCACTGTTGTCACCGATGTCACAGGTGTCACTGTTGTCACTGTTGTCACCGTTGTCACAGATGTCACAGTTGTCACTGTTGTCACTGATGTCACAGGTGTCACCGTTGTCACTGTTGTCATAGTTGTCACCGTTCTCACTGTTGTCACCGTTTTCACTGGTTTCACTGTTGTCATCATTGTCACTGTTGTCACTGTTGTCACCATTGTCACAGTTGTCACTTTTGTCACTGTTTTCACCTTGTCCCAGTTGTCACTGTTCTTACTGTTGTCACTGTTGTCACCGTTGTCACTTTTGTCACTGTTGTCACCGTTGTCACAGGTGTCACCGTTGTCACTGTTGTCACCGATGTCACAGGTGTGACCATTCTCACTGTTTTCACTGTTGTCACTGTTGTCGCTGTTGTTACTGTTGTCACAGTTGTCACCGTTGTCACTATTGTCTTCGTTGTTACTGTTGTCACTCTTGTCACTGTTGTCACCATTGTCACAGTTGTCACCCTTGTCACTGTTGTCACTGTTGTCACTGTTGTCACCGTTCTCACTGTTTTCACCATTGTCACAGTTGTTACCCTTGTCACTGTTGTCACTGTTCTCTCCGTTGTCACAGTTGTCACCGTTGTCACTGTTGTCACCGTTGTCACAGGTTTTACCGTTGTCACAGTTGTCACCGTTGTCAATGTTGTCACTGTTGTCACAGTTGTCACTGTTGTCACCGTTGTAACAGGTGTCACTGTTGTCACAGTTATAACCGTTGTTACTGTTGTCACCGTTGTCATTGTTGTCTCTGTTCTCACTGTTATCACTGTTGTCACCATTGTCACAGTTGTCACTGTTGTCATTGTTGTCACCGTTGTCACACTTGTCACAAATGTCACCGTTGTCACTGTTGTCACTGTTGTCACAGTTGTCACCGTTTTCACAGGTGTCACCGTTGTCACTGTAACCACTGTTCTCACCGTTGTTATTGTTGTCACCATTGTCACAGTTGTCACCGTTGTCACCGTTGTCACAGTTGTCACCGTTGTTACTGTTGTCACTCTTGTCACAGTTGTCACAGTTCTTACTGTTGTCACTGTTGTCACCGTTGTCACAGTTGCCACTGTTGTCACCGTTGTCACTGTTGTCATCGTTGTCACTGTTGTCACTGTTCTCACCGTTGTCACTGTTGTCACCATTGTCACAGTTGTCACTGTTGTCACTGTTGTCACCATTGTCACAGTTGTCACCGTTGTCACTGTTCTCACAGTTGTCACAGTTGTCACAGTTGTCACAGTTGTCACTGTTGTCACCATTGTCAGTGTTGTCACTGTTGTCACTGTTGTCACCATTGACACAGTTGTCACCCTTGTCACTGTTGTCACTGTTGTCTCCATTGCCACAGTTGTCACCGTTTTCACTGTTGTGACAGTTGTCACAGTTGTCACTGTTGTCACTGTTGTCACCATTGTCACTGTTGTCACTGTTGTCACCGTTGTCACTGTTGTCACCATTGTCACAGTTGTCACCCTTGTCACTGTTGTCACTGTTGTCACTGTTGTGTCCGTTGTCACAGTTGTCACCGTTGTCACTGTTGTCACCGTTGTCACTGTTGTCACTATTGTCACTGTTGTCTCTGTTGTCACAGTTGTTACTGTTTTCACCGTTGTCACAGTTGTCACAGTTGTCACTGTTGTCACTGAGGTCACCGTTGTCACAGTTGTCACAGTTGTCACCGTTGTCACAGGTGTTATCGTTGTCACAGTTGTCACCATTGTCACCATTTTCACTGTTGTCACCGTTCTCACAGTTGTCACCGTTGTCAGAGGTGTCACTGTTGTCACTGTTGTCACCGATGTCACCGTTGTCGCTGTTGTCACAGTTGTGACTGTTGTTGCAATTGTCACTGTTGTCGCAATTGTCACTGTTGTCATTGTTGTCGCTGATGTTACCGTTGTTACTGTTGTTACCATTGTCACCGTTGTCACTATTGTCACCCTTGTCGCTGTTGTCATCGTTGTCATTGTTGTCGCTGTTCTCATCGTTGTTATTAATGTTACTGTTGTCACTGTTGTCACCATTGTCGCTGTTGTCGCTGTTGTCACTGTTGTCGCCCTTGTCACTGTTGTCAGTGGTGTCACCGTTTTAGCTGTTGTCACCTTTGTCGCTGTTGTCACAGTTGTCGCCGTTCTTGGTGTTGTCATCGTTGTCACTGGTGTCACTGTTGTCACCGTTGTAACCGTTGTCACCATTCTTAAGGTTGTCGCCGTTGTCGCTGTTGTCACCGCTGTCAACGTTGTCGCCACCGTTGTCACAGTTGTCACCATTTTCACCTTTGTCACCATTGTCACCGTTGTCACCGTTGTCACTGTTGTCACCGTTGTCATCGTTGTCACTATTGTCTGTGTTGTCACTGTTGTCACCGTTGTCAATGTTGTCACTATTGTTGCAGTTGACACCGTTGTCACTGTTGTCGCTGTTGTCACAGTTGTCACCGTTGTCTTAATTGTCACCGTTGTCATCGTTGTCGCCGTTGTTACCGTTGTCACTGTTGTCACCATTGTCATTGTTGTCACCGCAGTCAACGTTGTCGCTGGTGCCACCGTTGTCACTCTTGTCACAGTTGTCACCGTTGTCACCTTTGTCACCATTGTTACCGTTGTCACAGTTGTCACCGTTGTCATCGTTGTCACCGTTGTCACTGTTTTCACCGTCGTCATCGTTGTCACTAGTGTCTGTGTTGTCACTGTTGTCACTGTTGTCAACGTTGTCGCTATTGTCGCAGTTGACACCGTTGTCACTGTTGTCGCTGTTGTCACAGTTGTCACCATTGTCTTAATTGTCACCGTTGTCATCATTGTCACCGTTGTCACTGTTGTCACTGTTGTCGCTGTTGTCACCGTTGTCACAGTGTCGCTGTTGTCACCGTTGTCACAGTGTCGCTGTTGTCACTGTTGTCGCCATTGTCACTGTTGTCACTGTAGTCAGTGTTGTCACAGTTGTCACTGTGTTCACTGGTTTTGCTGTTGTAGCTGTTGTCACTGTTGTCACTCTTGATACTGTTGTTACTGTTGTAGCTCTTGTCCCTGTTGTTACTGTTATCGCAGTTGTCAGTGTTGTTGCTGTTGTCGCTCTTCTTACTGTTGGACTAGGTGCTTGAGAGACTTAAGAAGCAAGCCAAGGAGTACAATAATGCTACAATAATAATAATAATAATAATAATAATAATAATAATAACAAATTCATTTTGAACAGTAGGGCTACATGTACTGACATGTACCATTAATTTTTTTCGTGGGAAAACTGGAAATTTCCGTTGGAAATCAAAAGTTTTGCAGCATTCTATTTCAAATGTTTCAGAAAATATGGGCTGTGATTCAAGGCAATGTAGTAGTCTGTCCAGGCATAATTTGGGTACTGTATACTTTGTACTAAGTCATTCTCTAACCACAGTCATTCAATTTTATAATTTTGTTTATGCAGAAGATTTCCATTCGGATGATTTCTGTAAATAGTATAAGCACCCCATGTACCACCCCATCCATCTTCAAAAAGGTAATTAATTGCTGGCAATAAGAGGAGCCTGCAATCCTAATCTCTAGTCTGTTATTATGCATGCATCGCATGTATGTAGCCAGCATTCGTTTGGACTTCCACTAAGAATGAATAGAATGCACAGAATGGAATTTGATCAAGAGAGTTGGACCCTCTATCACTCATAATCTGATTACGCGTGCTTTCACTGTCTGTCACGTCAAACTTACGCAAAGCACAGTGATTGAGCAAAAGCGTTTCGACCTTCAATCATTGTCGCCTTAGACTACGAGCAGTCTCTCTTTTTTCTTGGTCTGTCGAGCAAAACGCCCGAGACATGCCAATGGACTACAGCGTGACTGCTGCCGCCCTCGTTTCTTGCATCTCTCAACGCTCGCAAGTGCGTGCACTCCCCATACTAAATCTGAAGAAAAAGAGAGACTGCTCGCAGTCTATTGTCGCCTGCACTCTGTAACCTTTAGATATTACTAGTTTTATTAATAATTATTTTTAAAACAAAACCAAATTGATAGATCAATACAAAATGTACTACCTTCATCACAACCTCTAACCATACACTAATACTTTTTCTTCTCCATACCTCCTTTTCCAGACAAAATGAGAATCTTGTGTTTGACTGCATTCATTCGCAAATCAATCATTTCTTGATCTGGGTCTACAGCACCTGTTACATGTAGAGGTAGTTACCGATACTAGTTACTGTGAGAGGTAGTTACACAAGATTTTTTGGATCCAAGATTTGTATTAATTACAATAAAAACCCACACATAAGAACCTAGATTTTTCCAGCTTAGCCTAAATAGGTTCTTATAGAAAAGGTACATGTATTTAGAGGGATTTTAGGCTACTTAGGTTCTTAAATAGGTTCTCAGTTTGATAGGGGCACCAGCGATCAGCACAGATAACTAATACAGGGCATATGTGATATGGAATATGTTGCTGTATTAAATAATCATCTAGAATACAGTTTAGATGATAACCATGCAGTAATTTTATCTTTCCAAAGTACTAGCATAAATGTCTCCCATGCTGAAGTATCCATAAAATGTTGTGTTACATTTTGAATCTTACTGACTGAAACCTAGCCGTATTTTCATTCCAGCTGTATTTTCATCTGTGCCTTTATTTTTGTAAAATAAGCCTATTGAAAATTTTTGGCAAAATAGGTTCTTATGAAAAAGGGATTTAAAAGGTAAATTTTAGACTAACAGGTTCTTAAATTTAAGGTTAATTCTTATGCGTTTTTACTGTACTTGAAGGTTGAGATTGAAGGCTAAGATTTGGGATCTTTTAAAAACAAGACGAGGGTGAGATTAGGGATGAAAAGTGATCACAAGATAGATAATGTTAAAGTTACCTTGGAATGGAATTACAGGATTGAGCGAAAATTTAGGTCAGGATATCAGGATTAAGGAACCCTATTGGAAACACTCATTACTGGATTTTTGACCAATGCCCTTTTGCCCACCTTACTGTGGTAACACTGCCCTGCCAGCAGAGGTGAGCCTTTCTTTCGCTTGCTCTATTTTAATTTTGTGTACTCAAGAAAGACCCTGCATGAATCGGGTAAGATTTTTTTCAGCATGAGAGGCATGTTGTTGGGATATAATTTCAAACCCAGACCTAATAGCTGTGTGCTTGCTACAGTGCACAGTGGACTCGGTTACAACCACTGGTTTATCAATAACCCTAAATCCTCTATTGAGCCCCCCCACTTTCTAATAATAAGCCCCCTCCCTTTTCAGAGGAGGAAAGTTAATAAGCCCCCCCTCTCTATTAAGCCCTCCCCCTCCCCTCCATACTTATTCTTCACAAACAATTAATGTGGACTGATCAGTTATGGTTTATTCAGGTTGGAAATTCCTATTGTTTTCAGTCTTCAATTCGCCCCATGACCTTCAACTTCATGTGATGAATTTTTTCAACTTTATGCTCTACAGTCTCAGTCAAAATTGTTGGGACACTTTTGTGCCTCCTTTTCCCCTCACTGTTGGTGTACAAGGTTTGGTGACTGAACCGCGATAAACAACTTTGAGAGGGACAAGGGGAACACAAAAGGAAAAATACAGCATTTGGTCTAAGTGTCCCAACCATTTTTGTCTGAGACTGTAGTTTTCTGTGGAGAATTGTTACCATTTTCTTATTGTTAGAAATAGCAGTATAGTGCCCAGTAACCACAGGTCTGTCCTAGAGAAACCTTGCTCCCTTTGATGCATATCGTTAAATTAAAGAAGTCCCCCCCCACCCCCTCAAAAGTGCTTGAAGAAAATACGTCCCCCGGGAAGCTTAATAGAGAATTTACAGTAAACGGATGCTCGCACACAAAAAAAAAAACAGTTTGACGAGAGAGAGCAAGATTGACTAGTCCACAAGTTTGGGCCACAGTGACCCCAAAGCTTGACGTGATTCAGGCAGAGCCTCTTTTTCTCTTCCTTGCTCAGGAAAACAAAAGGAGTCTCTGCTTCTAAGGTGTGGTAACAGTAGAATCAGATGTAAGCAAAATTTGAGGGCTGTTAGCATCGTGTGTTATCATCATGTGGCCCGAGTTCAAATCCCCATGTTGATGTCATTATGTAGTTTGAGTTTGTTGTTGGTTCTCTCCTTTGCTCCGAGAGGTTTTTTTCCGGGTACTCCAGTTTTCCTCTCTCCTCAAAAACCAACACTTCAAAATTCCGATTCGACCAGGAATGAGGTTGACGAAGAACCACTTAGTGGACGTGCTACCTCTAAATCATTATATATTTTATTCAACAAGAAAAACAGAGGGGAGGGGGCAGTCATCTTAATTATTATCAGCAGTGCACTTTTCAGATTAAATAAAAATGGCAAAACAAAAAAATCCAGCACGCATTAAAATGAGGTCACCTTTGAGTAATCAAATACACTGCACAGTCATGTACTCATTGTTAGCAATTAACTACAGTGTATACATCATTAACTTTTCACCTTGCTGACTACAAAGATATTGCCCTGGACATCCTTGACAAATGCTTGCTTTCCCTGCAAGGGACTGAAAAAAAAGTATGAGATGTACATAGAAAGAAAGTCAACACTGGTGTGCTGGACAAATCAAGTTTGTATTCTCCCTTTGATCATTAATTTTTGTTAGAGGGTATAGGAACAGGATCTGGAAGGAGGGATGCTGATCCCACTTTCCCACTCCTCTTTTTAGAAAAATCCTGTACGTATCCCGCTATTTTTTTTCCATTGCTTGAAGTCATGAGATCCTCTTTTATTTACAAAAACAAAAACAACAATTTAACAAAAATTAATTAACAAGGCACACTCCACAGTTAAGTTGGTAAGGAGACAACACTTAATGCGCCCCTGGTTCATTTGCATTTGCCCCCTCAAATGTATGATTTCTGAAATTCCCAACATACAGGCAAAAATGTCCCGCATCCTGTGCTTAAATTTTGGCGAATCCCGCTTCTTAAGTTGCTGTAAAATCCCGTTTCCCATTAAAATATATTGCGTTTTCCTGAGTCCCACACCGTACATGTACTTTGGTCTAATCCCCGAATCCAAAAATACCCTTCATGACCCTGTAGGAACTGTATAAAGAAATTCTGTCTCCCTTTTGTTCTGCTACCAGCAGGCCACATAGTTCCCGTGACAACCCAAATCAAAGGGAATAATGTACATTGCGACTGTTGGCCGACAGAAAAACTGGCGGCTAGCCTAAGGAATTAACTAAACTTCACACCCGCACAGAACTGAGGGCTTGCAAACAATGGGACGTTCCATATCCGACGCCCGCCCCACCACACCCTGCAGTCCCCCGGATGAGCAGATCGTGCCAACTTACCCGAACCCTTTCAAAAAAAACTTTCTAGTCCTCAATTTTCTTTCGGTGCCTTTAAAAATGGCTTCCTACTTGTTATCTGCCGAGGCTACCCATCCATAGGGGAAATCCTAATAAAGATTGAACGTCCTGCATTGGAACGTTCAATTCATATTCTGATTGATCAGATGATCGAAGTTGCATTCATACGTTTTTATACTTTACTGGTATTCATACCAAACTTACCGTTTCCGAGGGACACCCAACTACTTTTGCCTTTTCACCGTCGGCCTCCATGGCTGCAACGCGATTATACCATCAAACAAAACCCTGGGCTCCGTACCGAGTACCTCTCAATGTATCAACTTAACGCCATACGCCATGTTGGACGCGTTGCAACGTGAGGGTCTGGGTTCTCATCACTTCGGATCGATGAGGGAGTCTGGGGCCCGTTGCAATTAACGGGCCCGCTCTAAGGCCCGTTCGGGCCCGTAAAGCTGTTGTTGTTCACATGCAAGGTAGAGGTTTCAATAGTTTTGCATCTAACATGATTAAACTATCAGTTAATGAAACAGAATGGAGTAGCCAGAACCCGCGCTCTTGAAAATTTGATTTCGGGCCCGAAACGTTTCTAGCCTGAATTTCACCCGATTACTTCGAGTCGTTATTACTCCCTTAGTAAAGAAGTCATCGGATGAAATTCAGGCTAGAAACGTTACCGGGGCTTTCGAGAAAGGGGCCCCTGGTCTCCAGTGAACTAGAACTGCGGGGACATACATGATCGCAGCACCTCGCGAAGTTCGAGGGAGAGAGGTCCGTAAAATGTTGGGGTGAGAGGGCGGGAGAGAAATAGCATAAATTGTGTAATGCGGGAGGCGGGAGAGGGGGGGGGGGAAGTCGGTTTCAACACCAGCTCTAATACTGGAAGGTGATACATATACTTAATTTCCTTGTAGTTGGAGTAAATTCAAACCCAGTGCCCTGGCTTTAAGAAAGATATGGGATTTAAATGGGGTTGCTATTATTATAGAAGGGTGGCCAAAGTTGCTAGGTCCCATCCCATTCAACCCTATAAATAAAAATGGAGGAAGTCTTCACACGGGCTAAGAGCTAGAGCTTAAGGTAATCAATTAACTAAGAAACTTCAGAAGCTTCAACGTCGTGCCGCCTGGGTCATAACAAAATCGAGTTGTGAAGTTAGTTCCTCTTCACTTCTAGACGCATTAGGGTGGAAAACTTCATCCCCAACAGACAAAAGCACAAGGCCATCTTTGTTTTTTTAGCCTTTACGTAATGTTGCTCTGGTGTATCTCCCCCAAATGTTTTGCAAGTTTAGTGCTTATTGTCCTTGTCGTAATCTAAGAAACTAAGTTCACAAACTTGTATTGCATAAGCCAAGGAAAGAGCACCTGAAGAGTAGCTTTTCCTATAGCCTAGCCTGTGTGCAGAAACCCCCCTCCCCTCAGAGAGCAGGGGGCGTTTGTACACAAGCTACCTATAGCGGCACCGCCTTGTTGAATTCTCTGTGTGCCTCAGGATCTAAGGGAATATAACTCCCTTTCAAGTTCTAAAAATAAGCTTAAAAAGTTACCATTCTTACTTAGGCTCCCATTCACAACGGTAATCACATAAATCTGTTAGATTTAGTAGTTTTATCTTTATCTAGTATGTACTTTTTAAACTGATGATTTCCCGTGTATAAATTAATAAATGAATAAATGAACGAATCAATCAATCAATCAATCAATCAATCAATCAATAAATAAATAAACATAATCAGTTTCCTTCCTCCTTCCTCACAGCATGCATTTAGTAATCCCCCATAAATGAGCCTCGCCACGAAGATGACGGATATTTTAATAAACCTGGAATAATTCATTGCCGAACATACACTACACAGTGCTAATCAGCTCACTTTCAAGTCCCGATCGATATGGGCTGTGTCACGTCCTGTTATTAGCCGACCCTTAATACCTCCGTAACCGCAGGTCAATAGGCGTAATATGAGAAATAAAGAGTATATAACTTACACGAAATACAAGTATGTAAGTAATGCGTTATCAATTAAGAATAAACAATGGTGTCTTTGTCTTTCTTTCTACTAATTTTCAGCGCGAATTGAGCAGCAGAACATCATCCGACCTGACAGTGTAAAAACGTTTCCCCCTTTTAGTTCATGTTTGATGTAAGTTTTATTTCCTGTACAAATTCTCATGCAATACGCTTGGGTTTCGAAGGACTGGTGCCTAGTGAGTAGCTAATTTGCATTTTCGCTTCCGTCTTCAGCTTTCTTTTCATATCGCATCGTATTTAGCCCTGATATATCGAAGTTACATGCTGCGGTTGTTGCAAGCTGAGGTAAGTGCACAGGTGTCAAAACGTGTTCGTTTTAGAAGCCGCAAAACTAGATCATTGGAAATAGCCCCTTTCACGGTCTTTTAAAAGGACGGCTTCGTATGCAAGTTTCTCGCTGTTTTGATGATATATGATGCCGCTGTTAGGAGCGCAGTCTATTGTTTTTCTGTATGGAGTTTAACTCCATATGAACAGTCAGTGGAGAAATGCCAAGGGATTTAAACTGAGATCTGAGATCCAAAGCCGTTGAATTGGCAGATAGCTCGGTGATGGTCTGAAATTTTTGCAGATAGCCGAGTTATTTTAGCCGAGGCCGATTCACCGACGATTTATACTGATATTTATTTTAAAGCACTGAGATTCAAGCAGCCCAGACAAACATCCAGCTTGCCCTTCTCAGTCAAGAAAAGCTTCAAATCCTTTCGAAGGAGATGTTTTTATTATCACAAGTTTATCCTTAGTTTAGTTGAGGTTTTCATCATTAATTGGCCGAGGATCTGCAGCGGCCGGCAATTTCTCCGCTCAGAAGGACATTCGTCTAAAGTCATGAGACCGGGAATGAGACAGGTTATTTGATATGTTTTTATTTAACATTGATGAAGTGGCTATGAACACCAACCACTATAGCAAGATACACCATAACAAGAATGATTAACTTATCAGTGTTAATTTCTAGCCAAAAAAACCTTGAGGAATGCAAAGTCCTAAATATAATAACATAGACTTGTTATATTCATTCAGTTTTCGGTAGAATGAACACGGCGTATGAATGAGTCATTCCTTTATTCGAAGAATTCATTTCATTTTTAGTAAACGTTTTGAATAGTAGATGAATGCTCAAAAAAGTATTTACACCAGACAAGGGATACTGCAGATATCGAGACAGAAACAATTGCGGTATTATAAGTCACAGTGTTGCGGAAAGGTGGTTGAATTTTAGTCGATCGATGAGATGTTTTTTATTAACTCCCACCCCCCGCCCCCACGCCCCGCAATCCCCCAGATATTTCAAATTAAGACACTTTTTGTCTCCAGATTTATAACTCATTCGTCACAACAAATTAAATTCACCTCTGTAGATGAAACATTCAGCTGGCATTCTTTCCCCTCAGAGTTTTTCTTATGCAACCATACGTATCAAAAGCAAGGCCGAAACGCACTGAAGGGTGCAGGACTATTTCATTTAAATATTTATTTGCTCCAGTTGAGCGTCTTCGTAATAATGAAATTTTCCGCCACAAGGGGCATCCAAAATTCTTTCCTTTGTCTGTACATCGCCTGACTTAAGTTTACCCCTTAAATGTACTCTTAATTTTAAGGATCTCCGCCCATAATAGTTTGTTATTAGAGAGAATGGGTTGGTGCAGTTTGTATGTATTTAATTACATTAGTTTATCTTTCAAGCTTTTTAGGTCATTTATAAGCCCTTAAAAGCATTCTCTGATCATATTCAATTATGCAGCCTTTACAGGTGTACCTCTTTCTCGCCCCATGAAAGGGAATCCATATTCCGGAATCTGGGAAATATTTACTTGTGGAATCCGAAATCCAGGAAAATTTTGCTTATGGAATCCGGAATCCTTGGCCTTGGAATCCCGAATATAGCTCAAGGAATCAGGAATCCCTCTAACGATTGGAATCCGGAGTCCACGGTGTGGAATCCAGAATCCTAGACTGTCTTGGACTCCCTTTCATGGGCAATATTTCTTTTGTTAATTCACCAGTGTTCTACTTTACAATGGCAACCTCAGGACCGTCCCAGCTTTTTGTTCAACTAAGCTCCTCAGAAGAAGGAAATTGGCTTTCCCTCGGACGCGCTTTGACGTCAGTTCTTTGTCGAGGTCTTCGTCCCTATATTCAACGAGAGATGGATCTTTTCTATAGCAATGTAACAGCCGCAGTGACGGCACAAGGTGGTGGACCTTGCACCTGTGTCAATGATCCGGGTAGAAAAAAGAACCAATACCACGATATGAGCACGTGTGCTTGGGCACAAATTCTAGAAGGGGTTCACTTTGGTAACAAGCCGAACTGGAAGCAAAGTGATTCCAGCAAATGGATGGACCCTGAGAACGGTCAGTGGGAGATAGCTAAACTTTTTCGCCCAGATGCTGGAGGACATACCGTTATAGAGAGCGCCGAAGACCTTGACATCTCTGGAATTCTGAATCTTTTGTACTGGTGCAATCATTTTACTGTTGAGCGACCACTAATTGAAAGTGTCCGACAAACCCGGAACACGAAATGGGGCCACGTCCTAAAGTCGGAGTTGTCCGAAGCAGAAAAACGTGCTGCCTTTGAAGCAATTGAGAGGTTTCTGCAAGATCCAGTATTCGCTGGAGATCCTCATGCTCAGGACGCTTTAAGAGATATTTTAGCTCTAAAGTGCACTTCAGATGTACACATCTTCAAAGTCAAGGACCTATCTCATTTCGAGGAGGCAATTCGCAAAGATATCTCTGGCCTTAAAAGAAAATTAAAATCGTTACCGAGAAAGGAATCTAAGAAAAATGAAAAACAACGAGCCCGTCTGGAAAAACAAATTCGCAATTTTAATCAAGCCCTCAAAAACTTGGAAAAAAAGATTCCAACATCGGCCCGAAAGACGTCAGAGGAAAAATCTTCGACATCTTTGTCAAGTCTTTCCCAAATTCTGGTCCTACCAGTAGCCTTCGTCGGCATGTCAATTAGGAATGTGGGGAAAATGCAAAGAAACTCATTCATTGCTTGGATAAAGTTGTTGCTCCTGTGTTGCTGCATCGGCGTTCTGGATCACAGGTCCTTTAAAGATGGTATGTTCTACTTATAATCATGTATTTTTATACAGGTTTCACCTAGTTAACCAGTCTAACACAGGTAACCCGATTCTGGTCCGTTTACGATCACTACCACGAAAACCTATTTACCCAGTCTTTCGGTTCTCATAACAATTCCTTGTTTCAAATTGCTCGAGGTCAGTTTGTAGATTAAAAAATAATGTTATTTTACAGGATGCCCCACAGAAGATGTTAGTGTTCCCTTTGACACCAAGGAGTATAATTTTACTGATTACCTTACTATTGCCCGGGAAAATTTCATCGGTCGTCGATGGCTATATCAAGAGATAGTGAATGCCTTCCACCCATCACGCCAGGGTGTGTCTGGTGTTTTGATTATGGGAGACCCTGGAGCTGGAAAGTCGGCATTGACTGCACAGTTGGTCTGCTCCAGCACGTCAAGTAGGACCATTCACGATCATTTATTAGGGTACCACCTCTGTAAACATTCTGACAGAAATACACAGAATGGAGGCAAATTTGTTCGTAACTTAGCTGATATGATAGCTCGAAGACTTCCAGAATATGGGTACATTGTCACCAACAATTCCTACATTCAGCGATCTTTAGACAGTGACTGCGTGACACTCCAAGATCCTGTCGGCTGTTTTGAGCAAGCTATTTTGTCACCCCTAAGACTTTTAAAGAATAAACCGAAAGAGAACTGGTATATTGTCATTGATGCCTTAGATGAATGTCTTACTCAAAGTGAAACAGGCCATAGTATCGTTTATTTGCTTAATAACAAGCTTCCCCGTTTTCCATCATGGGTGAAACTTGTGATGACCTCTCGTAATGAATCTAGCGTTTCCATCAACTCGAACAGCGTAATGAAGTTCATCATTGATCCTGACGATATCCGAAATATAGAGGACATTGAGCTGTTTCTGTCCACGAGACTTCTTCAAGATGGTCCCTTAATAAATCAAATTAAGTTTTGGTTTGGAGATGATAGCATTAAAAACACAGCCAGACTGATTTCTGCTTTGTTGAGCAAAAGTCAGGGAAATTTCTTGTTCGTCAAGGAGATGCTTCATCACTGGGAAACTTCCAGAGCTGAAAAGAGAGATCCCTATGCACTACCTGAAACGCTTGAAGATTTATACCACAGCTACTTCGAACGCCTGTATAGTCAGAAGGAACAATTCCGGCCGATTCGGCGAGTGCTAGAATTACTTGTGGCAACATTTCATCCAATGTCACTTAAAGGCATTTATGAAGTTCTTAAAACAAAGGAAGAGAATCTCGAAGAAGAATACGAATTTAAAGATAGAATTAATGGATTGGGACATTTTCTAAGATACGGAAAAAATGACACGGTGACATTATACCACCTCTCCTTAACAGAATGGCTCACCAGTGATAGAAACAAGAATAGTCCATTTTATGTCAGTAAGAAAAAAGGACATGAAATGTTTTGCGACTACTACTTAATCTTAATTGCTGACGGAGATAAGTCCTCGTTGTTCAAATACATTCTAACTCTGGCACAACACATTACCTATGGTGGTTGGAAGGAGTCGTATGTCAAACAGTTTTTGAAGTTTCCTTCACAAGTTGTCAATTCTTCGGATCCTACAAGTAATAGAACTTTGTTGCACCTTGCAGCCACTATAAACAGCACAGACGTACTGGAGCTACTGCTGAGTCATTTCAGTTGCATTGACTGCATTGATAATAGCGGGATAACACCTGCATTTTTGGCCGCGGAGCATGGACTCGTTAATAATCTGGCGTTGATGGTGAGCAAGGGAGCCAAGATAAATCGCAAAACGAAGTCTTTGTTATTCATTCTGGAATCGAAAGGAAACAAGTATGATGAATTTGTCAGTAAACATTATCCTTGGACTCCAGTTCTTCAATCAAAGTCAAAGTACTGGGGGTCTACAATGCTTCACGCTGCAGCTCACCGAGGGCACTTGGAGGTCGTTGTGTTTCTACTTGACAACGGTGCTTTTATTTCAACTGTCGATGGTGTCAATTTAACTGCATTACAGATAGCCGCTGAGAATGGACATTTAGAGGTTGTTAAAGCGTTATATAATGCCGGTGCAGCTGCAGACCAAACTTCTCTCCACCATGCCGCCGCTAATGGTAGGTTAGAAGTGGTAAAGTACCTTTTAAAAATCGGTGTGAGGGACAGGTGCATAAGATGCGATGGGACCTTTTACTGGCTGGAAACAAGGAAACACCGTTTACAAAGCAATGTTAAGACGGAAGATATAATACTTAGTATAAACAAACAGTGTTTTGAGAGTAAAATGCAGATAGAAAAGGAACATTGCATTGAAGAGAAACCAGGAAACACCATCAACTTTGGCGAGCTTTATGACGACAAACATTTAATATTTTGCGAAACTGCCCTTCATGCAGCAGTTTCAGCGGGCCATGTGGAGGTAGTCAAGGAACTAATTTCTTCGCCACCAACAGCATTAACGTGTCGTGATTATACAGGAAGAACTGCCTTACACGAGGCTGTTCGTAAAAATAATAGTGAAATTGTGAAAGAAATACTCAAGAGAGAACACGCTTTGATACATGAAACTTGCAATCACTGGCAGAGCGTGGAACAGCAAAATGAAACGCATACATCTTTGATATTAAGTTTGGAAGAGTCTTTGGAATATCACGGTGATGTCTGTCACTGTGGATTCACACCTCTTCACGTAGCTGCCCGATATGGACACTGGGAAATCGGGATGTATCTTATTAAAATTGGTGGCGCACGCGTTAACGCCTCTGACTGCTTTGGAGCAACCCCTCTTCATGTGGCCGCTTGTCATAACCACTATGCTTTTGTACATCTTCTGATGCGTTCAGGTATCGGTACCAACATTAACAGCAGAAGCTCTAATGGTTCGACACCTCTTCACAGCGCAGCAGCATGTGGCGCTGCTGACGTTATTGACTTTCTACTATATTTTGGGGCAATTCTCAGTGCAGTTGACAGTGATGGACTATCAGCATTGCATTATACAATTCTTCACATAGATTCGGAACAACTTGATCAGAAAATCATTTTAAATAGGACAGATTTGGGTGGTACCCTTCATCTATTGACAATCGACCGTAGGGGCCATCTCGCCGGGTTTTATGAAGACAACAATATCGTTAAAAACACAGACCACTACAAGTGGTTAAATGCATTTGTTAGTTTAATTCTACGTGGTTCGGATATTGATGCCGTCGATATACACGGCCGAACGCCACTTCATATAGCCGCAGCAAACGGTTTGGCTGACGCCGTCAATGTTCTTCTGCAAAAAAAGCCAAAACTTGAATTACGTGACAAGTTTGGTAAAACACCATTGGAAGTGGCAGTGGAAAACTGCACGGCAGGGTCAAAAACTTCGCCATTTGTTGTTAGAGGACGCTTCCGTGAACTGCATCAGTATTTGCGTGATCATGAAATGGTCGTCTATCTTCTTCTGTCATCAGGTGCAGCCTTCAAAAAATGTAAGCGTAATGTTTCAAGCCTGTTGCACCATGCCATTAAAAAAAGCAAACCTTACATCGCTCAACTTTTGTTCCTGAAGGGAGCCAGTCTTAATTGCAAGGATTATCAAGGAAGGACACCACTTACTGCTTTCTTAAACAACGGTGGAGATTGGACGGAATGGCCCTTTAAACACGTAGATGCTTCAGTCAAGATCGAGTGTAAAAAACCCTTCATCTCCTCAGCCTTTCATTTGTTCTGTTTTTTTCCTCCAAGGATGGAAGAGAACAATTTTTTTCAGCTCATTACCTGCGACGATCAAACGTGTTCATCAAGAAACCCCCCTTTAAAAAGGGCAGTTGAAAATCATAACTTGAAGTACAGAGTCATAGATCATTGCTTGGACTCTGAAGGATTTACGCCCCTTCATAGAGCTGCACAGGGAGCTAATTTGGTAGCTGTACGTGGCCTTATTAAATTCGGTGCAAACCTGACCTTGTTGTCTCCACAAGGACAAGACGCGCTTACCCTTGCGATACTGCACTCAGGAGGAAACGTCTGGAACCATCTTCTTGGAAACGATGAATTACTAGCCAGAAAGGATAAAGCATCTCTTGTGGCTCTCGAGCTTCTTCACCATGCGATGAATACTCGTGGTTTCCAGATTGTATGCGACTCTAGCAAGTCCGACCTGACTCTTTATCATTTGGCAGCCTCACGGGGACTGGTTAAATTCATACAAGAGATATTTAAAAAAAAGGAACAGCATCAACTGGACGTGAATTGTCCCACCAGAGACGGAATCACCCCACTCTACTTAGCGAAGGTATTCAGCTTTCCGATTAGTGGGGCTAAGTTCAATCCTTGGAAAGAGGTTGAAATCATAATTAGAAATCATGGAGGTAAAACAATGTTTCCTCCCAAAGATGTTGAAATGAATATCATTTACAGGAGGTTGTTCGGTTGGATTCCAAATGACTTGGAACTCAATTTAAGACCCGATGTCCGCGGGTTTGTTTCAGGACTTTTGTCTACTTTTCAAAACAAGCAGTATACTTCATCGCAGTGTGACCTCCAGAGCAGCTTGAAAGAAAACGGTATGGAGTTAGGCAGTCTTTCATCGCTAGAGCCTATTTTGCAGGAGTTGCTACGACAACTAGACCTGCTAAACCGAAGGGTCCATCAACATCCCCAGTTTGCGTTTTTAGTTTCGTTAGCTCTGGCGGACTTCAAATTGTGTCAGTTACAAGCAAACCGTATTTTAATTTACCAGAAAAAGTTAACTGCATTAACAAACTCCATGGCTCGTGTTAATGTCTCGTATGAGTCACAGTACAGAACGGTCTGGAGGGTAACACCAGTGTATTTGTTCTCTTTGATGAGGATGTGGCACCACGAAGTATTTCAGCATTTTTCTTGTATTAAAAAGGTGTTTGATCGGTATGGACGACTGTTCCACAACGACAAGCTACTGAGACAATTGATTGCAGAGTATGAAGAAAGTACTCCAACTCATATTTTGCATTACATCTGTTTTTCCTTTAAAACTACGTTTCAGACTTATTTGCTAAGCTACCTACTTAACAACAATTACGCTGAATTTACTGCATTACATTATAACTGTTCAGATTTTGTAAGAAAACGAATGGGATGGACTGTTGATCAGCCCACTGTTAAAGGATCTTGGCCATTGAATTTTCTTTTTAAATTTTCCACAGGGCTCTACAACCAGTATGAATATTTAAAAATATTCAATGTTGCAATAGAACCAGGATCTCATGTTACACTTCATTCTAAAGATATAGAACAGACACTGAAACCAGCATTGAAAAAAAAATGGCAGAACCTAGAAGCTAAAAAATACGGCACCTCTTAGGCTCGATTTTTCCCAAAGCAAAGGAAAAAGTCAGCTGAATAATTCATCAGCGGAAAGGAGTCACAACCTCTAAATCTGTGAGAGACTTTTTCGGGGGCACCCAACGTCATTTAGGAAAAGATCTGTTCGGAAGGCGATTTGAAATCTAGAATTTTCGGAACATTTGTTGTAAAACTTCTTGCTTGCCTACCTCTCCTAGGTTTTTCAAACATCTAAAAAATGGTATAATTGCCCATTTCTAACAGAGTTTTACCCTAAAAAGGTCACCTAGAATTTTCGGGAGACATTTTTGATCCCTATAATTTTCGGATCACTAGCCTTTCAGCTAGGAAATCCGAACAGATGAAAAATTTTTAGGGGATAAAAGTATGCTTATATCTACCGTTTAAATACTAAAATACGTTTAACAATGCTATGTTTAAGTGGTTTTGAACTATATTCTCGTTGGGTGCCCCTGCTTTTTAGGCTTTTGATTACCATAGCTAGTACCGCCACGTTGCGTGCATCAAAACCGCAAATTGTTGCAAGACTGCAGTGGTGATCCACGCATGTAGAAAAGAAAAGCAGCATTTTTTCGATAAGACAGCACTGCACATTTTTTAAGGAAACATCCGTCTAGGTTGATCTAAATCGTGAATCAGGATTAGGGACTCAGACATACTTGCACTGCTTATAATTTTAAAACCGGTGTTACGTTTGCATCTATCATTACATCAAGGGCGGGTGATAAGTATTTACAAATGTTCATTTTAATAAGTTCTTAAGCATTTCTATTAAAAATGACTTCTAGCCTCATACGAAAAGAGAAACTGATTTGGTGGAAAGAAGATTTTCAAGGTTGGACTAATTTGTGACACTTAATCAGGCAGACCCCTGATTGCGGGAATAAATCTTAAAGGCTTTACTTCTGGCTTGGTCACACTTTTGATCATGCTCCAGGAACAATCTAGTCTCAGATTGGTCAAAATTTTGACTGGTGAATTTATATGTAAAAACTTATTCAGCATCTAAAAATCTGTTTTTTGGTGGAAGCGACTCAATGGAATCTCTTCATTGATGGCTGCGCTTGTGAAAGATCATGCAGGCTCTTTAATATAGCAGAGAACAGGAAAAATATTTTGTCATTTCAAGTTTTTAACTCTTCGTATTCTTCCACTGCCGCCAAAAAATGAAATACAGCTGCTATCAGAAATCCGCCTAGGTGTGTTTACGCATAATTCTTCATTCGGTGACACAAATGTATTTACCATTTTCATGTAGACCATAATTCGCCTTATTCAACCGAATCCCCCTCTCCCCCTTATATAACATAACCATCGTTTCCAATTTCTCTTACGTATTACACTCATCTCAAGAGAAATCAAAGACCATGGGGGTGGGGAGGGGGTAGACAAGATGCATTGTGGTCTATGTGAAAATGGTGAATGGGCAAGAATTCTAGACCTTTTCCAAGCCAATTACTGTGATCAAGTTTGATTTATACTTTTTGGCTGTTAATTGATGTATTAGCTTGATAGAAGAGTTCTGTCTAGGGTAAATATGAATTTTTTCTGAAATCTTCCAACTTTTTCCTCCTAAAGACAAGAGTAAATCTCTGGATTTATTTGCAATTGGTTAAAAGTTGTTCGTTTAAAGTTTATTTTTTGAGAAATTTTAATACTTAAATGGATGCTCCGCTTTTAGGCTTGGCTAAATCTATATATTATTATCTCCGTTATTATGCACTATTACTACATGGTATCTCGTAACCGAATCTCTTATCGACGAAGCCAAAACGGAGATAGATGAAGAAAATAATTTATTTATTTATTATTGACTACTGCCTAGATTGTGAAGGAGGGACGTGAGTGTTGTCATCTTTGCGCGCTATGGCGTATGCAGTTCGAAAAAAAATTCTTCGCTGAATAACTGTGGTTTTCCATCTCTCTCGGTATTAAAATAAACACCGTTTGGAAAGGATGTGGTTAAAAAAAAAATGTCACCGGTAGTGCGTACAAATTGACGAAAAAGTTAACCTCGGATTTCAGCTTCGAGAAATCCGCGTCCTCATGGGGGATGTTTCAATTAAGAAATTAAATGGATTTTATCTAAGTTACCGTTTTATTGGGAAATTCGGCAATGGATTTGCAAAACTGTTCTTGTGAACAGTGGTCTTTTTGTCTGCAAATTATGCATGTGCCTTTGGAACCGCTGTTTTGGTTGAGAACGGTTTTTCAAATCCCTTTTCCGGATTCCTCCTCCCCCCCTCCCCTCCCATACCCCATAATTGCAAATCCAAAATTCAGATCTCCCAATCGAACGCACCCTTAAATTCAGCTGACTACAGGAGTTTGGGACTCGAGAGTCTAATAATGTTTTCGCACCGGGAGACGAGTACGGAACGAGGTTGGTTTCTTGACACACCAATTTTTCAGACTTCCTTGTGGCCGGATGTCGAGTACTAATGCGGGCGAGGAGACCCCGTTATCTATTGCTTATAAGTTACAATTTTAGATCCGCCGTGCAACTGATATTATAAAACTAGACTAACACGCTTACAAAATAGTTCTGTTCGGATAAGAAACAATGTGAGTATCCTACAAAGCAAACCTAATATGGCTGTTGATCATAACGATGTTAATTGACATAATTAATAAAGAAATAGTTTTGTGCTGATTGAAGTTTGTAAGCTCCCTTGACTCTCTGTAGTGGGTGGGAAATGTAAAAATGTAATTGTAATTTATTTACCCACGAAGCACCTAAGAGCTCAAGAGCTCGTTTTTCAGTGTCCGTGCGTTCCAGATCGAATTGGAATTTGGAAGTGTTGGTTTTTGGGGAGAGGGGAAAACCGGAGTACGCGGAGGAAAACGTCTCCCGGCAAAGCAGAGAACCAACAACAAACTCAACCCACATATCGACACCGGGGTTTGAACCCGGGCCACATTGGTGGGAGGCGAGCGCTCTCACCACTGCGCCACCCTTGCTCCCCAAAATGTGAAAATGTGAAATGGAACTCTGTCATTCGCATACATTACACGTCGTGACTGATCAACTGACAGAAAATAAGCAGAACCTGCTGAGCTAGCACGAGTAATTAACTTGAATGAGCGTCACTGGGAAGGAAATGAAGTCTGTTACTAATGTGTTTCCAGTCGCCAATGTAAAAAAAAAAACTGACTAAACTGCATGCCAGCGCAGAGCTGAGAATTTGAAAACAACGGGATGTTCAATATCTGAACCTTTTACCTCTTCCCCACCACCACCCTTCACCACCACCACCCTACAGTCCCCCTAGATGAGCAGATCTCACAATCTTTTTTTTTTTGTCGGAACTCTTCGCAAAAAAACTTTGCTCCCCCTCATTTTCTTTTTAGGTTCCTTGAAAAACAGATTCCTACTTGTTATCTGCCAAGGACACTCCTTCGCTAATGTCAATTATCGGAGATATTCAGACGTCATTTTACACTTCACTGGCACACATACCAAACTTACCATTTCCGGAGGACACCCAATTGCTTTTGCCTTTTCACCGTCAGCCTCCATAGCTGCGACAATATCGTACCATCAAACAATAATGATCCGCGGCTTCCCCTCTCTTGCTATCAACTGGACACGACACGCCTTGTTGGACGCGTAGAACAGTGAGGGTCTGGGTTCTCACATACATGCATTCAACATGGCGGACACGAAGACACGATGGTGCACATGATTTGTTTCAGGAGAAAGTACAGGCTTTGATTAGCGCGAGTTAATGGGTTTTCAAACAGTCCGCTCCTACCTCAGTCGTTTTGCCTTGGGGTTTGCAATAGGACTTCCGGTAGCTGTGACATTTGTAGAAAACGTCGGGAGTTTAAAAGGAGTTCATGGCATCTCGATGCAAGTACGAGGCGTTGAACAATTTGATTGTTTTATTTTAGAGTAATTTCATTGGGTTCGTTTACTTCTTCATTCGCAGCGAGATATTTGTAAGTTTGTGCATGGGTCAATGCTAAATAAACGCTGGATAACCTTACCCGTGGTTAGCCTGCGTAGCAGGCGCTTGGAAGTAGTGGGCACAAGAATAAACGGGCGCACGAGAAGGAGACACGCGAGGGGAGAGGGAGCGCCTGCACGGAAGGCCCCCGAAAATCGTTTCCCGCCCCCTCTCCAATTACCTGGCAGCCGTTGCGTGAGCTGTCAAAAGTTTTGATAGAAAACGACTGACCTCGCACAAACAAAGCGTGCCGCCAAAAAGCGTTGTACATTTTATCTTCGGTCTAAATATATGTTTATATAAAGATCGGCTGGGTTATCTGATTATATAGCGATGGAGCAATAAACTGATGGTTAACTGACACACAACTTTAAAACTTTTTTAACCACAGGCACAATAAA
>CALNXI010001163.1:0-14425 GCA_942486025.1 Porites evermanni | reverse complement strand
TTTTTTAACCACAGGCACAATAAATAGGAAACAACAAAGTCAAAACTGGGTAGCAGGATCTTCGTCCACGGTTTTTGCAGTTAATTTAATCCTTATCTTTTAAAGAATGCATGCTGTGTATTATAAAAAACTAAAAATATTGTTCTCTGAGCTTACTCAGCCACAACTGGACAGACACCAACGATCACAGCGTACGTGGAAAATGATCATTGCTTTTACTGCGCTAAGTGGCCGACATGTCTTACTAAGCGGACCTAAACTGTACCGACATGTTTTCTACTGCAGTAACGAGACATAAACAACAGACCTCAGGTCGCCTCCGAACGGCGAATAATACTAACAATAGTGAAATGTTTTTTTCAAATTCGTGCCCCTGGCAAGTGTTTCATTTCATCAATCATGTCCAAGTTTTTGGTATACGTTCCATCGACAACACAAGCGGCCAAGTTCTCCTGGGCAAACGGAATATTTCCTCTGATCTTCATTGCCACGACTCGACAAATCTTTTGTTTCTCGCCACTTCTGCTAATGCGTATCTGATGTCAATTCTTTCCATCGTGAATACCGTTTGAACACTCCAACTTTTCTTTGAGATTACGGCCACATAGTCCCATTAAACCAGATTGAAGTGACCTCCGAGACCTGAACTTCGATTGTATACAATTTAGCGGCTTCAGGAGCTAGTGGTGTAATGTAAGATCTTCACTACGTTCTCCATGTACTATTGATTGACAGTTTTCTCGCCCCGCGCGGTTAATTTTTACCTCGGGAGCCTCTCGACCAATTGGAAATATCCGCACTCACAGAGTGCGAGTTGAAACGATTTTCGGGGGCCTTCCGTGCAGGCGCTCCCTCACCCTTTGCGTGTCTCCCTCGCGCGCGCCCGTTCTCTCTTTCGCCCACTACTTCCAAGCGCCTGCTACGCAGGCTAACCCGTGGTATATTTTCGTTCTGATTCACGCACATGTTTAGCGATCTATCGCTACGTGCGTATACAGATCGATGAAGCGCTCGGTAAATGAAATACATTTACTATAACATTACAGAAGGCTACACAAACAGACCCTGGTGATGAGAGATTTAAAGGTACTAATGTGGGGGAGGAACATGTGATGAAGCCCTAAGAACATCTACGTGGAAAGTTAACCCTACCGCTTACATTCATGGTAAACTTTGTTTGAAGGTTTTTTACTTCTATCTTTTTCCTCAGCCTACATTAAATCCAAAGCCACACTTCAAAGGAGATGTAGTGCTTGTAAACAGTTGGGCTGTTAGACGGTTTGAAGGAATCAACAAAGGAGACATTGTAACTCTCATGAGAGTAAATTCCTGTTGCACGAGTGTGCATAACCTGTCACTTCCTTTTGGAGGTTTTTTAACAACAGTTGAAGAAGCAGTGAGAGCTAATGAGATGCATTAAGTTGACATAATTTTGCAAATTGGAGACATTTAAAAAACCTTTCCTGCATTTCCTATGGACAAATGTAGTAAAACTGTGAGACAATCAATTGTTGAAGTGATTCATGAGGAATTATCTCCTGTTTTATCTCTTTTAAAAGTGATCCTTCAGACCCTGATGCTGTTCTTATAAAGAGAGTCATAGGTGTGGAAGGAGATCATGTTAAGTAAGTAAATAAATCAGTCAATCCAGTAGGGTTCCTTTAACTGCTAACATGTATTATTTAATATTATTATGGAAATGTTACTGAAGTAATTATATTTTGTGTAGCGTGGGTAAATGATCAAAATTTGTTGGTGTTGTCTAGTAGTGTTCCCTTGGAACCATTTGTTTTTTTACCTCATGTGTATTTTATTCTACCCAGGGTTCAGATGAATTTACACTCACCCAAAGCCCATCCATCTAGGCTGAGGCTAATTTATTTTTAGCATTCTTTCTCATGCCAGTAGTCTACAATGTACAGCTACAAAACTTCATTTTGGCTCAGGATATGCATGTGTCTTCTCTTCAGAAGGCTATGCAAATCTCACCCCCTGATGGAACAAAGAGATGGCTTAAGTTGTGTCTTGGAGTTAAAACATGCAAAAAATCGTTTTATGTTGAAACCACCTGTAGTTCATAAATAGTCTACCACACCTAGTGTCTTCTTTGTCTCATCTAAGAATTTAAGACAAAGTCTCTCTTAAACCAAACTTTAATGCTACCTTTTTGTCTTTTTCTAAGGAGGAAGTGTGTTCAGGTGTATGAGTGGCCTCGTACAGGCCTTTTTCTGGCCTTGACTGCTAGCTTTTTTTTCTCAGTTGTCCCACAGTTTAATTCCTATATCACACTTGCAAATAACCAGTAGCCAGCTAGTTTCTTAAGTTAGTCCAGGATTTCTTATTATCATGTTGCATGAATGTTTGACTTTGATTTTTTTTGTAGTTGTTATTTTACAAGTGTCAAGGGAGTGTCTAGTTGTGAACTAGCCACTGTACAATAAAACAGACAAGTATTGCACTTGCACTCTAAACAAAACACTACTGTTTATTTACTTATTTGTACCTATTTATTTATATTTCTTATTTTCTTTCCTTATTTCCATTCTGTAGAACTATAAACTACAAGAAGAAGATTGTACATATCCCAGCAGGTCATTGCTGGGTTGAAGGAGATAATCATTCACACAGTCATGACAGCAACTCCTTTGGCCCGGTGAGTTGTCATATAAACTGAAATCTGTCCTAATGTCAAATGCCAGTGGTCCACTTAGTGTGAAAGTAAGCTCTTTATTTTAAAATGGTGTACAGGTTCTCGAAAAGTTGGAGTTGTGTCCTTGAATTCTACAATTTTCTGGGAAGCTGATCTAAATTTGTCTATCCTATAAATTTATCTATTAATTTTACGTGTATTTCATTTCATTTTATTTCTGTAGGTGTCACTGGGTCTTGTTCAGGGAAAAGCTACTCACATTGTATGGCCACCAGGGAAATGGCAAAAACTAGAAACATTTTCACCAGAGGGACAACTTGACTCTGATAAAATTTATACTCAGTATGAAGCAAGGGATGCAAACGATCTTCCTAATAATGTGGATATAACAGTGAAAAGAGATGGCATAACATGCAGCGGCTCTACAGCTGACTCTAGTCGAACTCATAATGAGTTTGAGGAAAAAACTTCTGTTACAGAAATAATTTGTGGCCCTGTAAGTTGACCAGAACTGTATTTGTCTCAAATGAGGAACCTCAAATTTATTCGCCAAAGACAATACTTTGAAGTGTAAAAATGTTTACTGTAATATTCATTTGCACTGTTTTTAATTCTGGATTAAATATTTTTGTTCAATTAATGCTTCATGAATCAGCTCAATCCACAGTGCTGTATTTCTAATCGTTTCTCCCACTAAATCTAAATTGGGTCTCACTAATTAGGGTTCATATTACATTATTAGAGCCCAACTACTGTATATGGNCAGTGGTCCACTTAGTGTGAAAGTAAGCTCTTTATTTTAAAATGGTGTACAGGTTCTCGAAAAGTTGGAGTTGTGTCCTTGAATTCTACAATTTTCTGGGAAGCTGATCTAAATTTGTCTATCCTATAAATTTATCTATTAATTTTACGTGTATTTCATTTCATTTTATTTCTGTAGGTGTCACTGGGTCTTGTTCAGGGAAAAGCTACTCACATTGTATGGCCACCAGGGAAATCGCAAAAACTAGAAACATTTTCACCAGAGGGACAACTTGACTCTGATAAAATTTATACTCAGTATGAAGCAAGGGATGCAAACGATCTTCCTAATAATGTGGATATAACAGTGAAAAGAGATGGCATAACATGCAGCGGCTCTACAGCTGACTCTAGTCGAACTCATAATGAGTTTGAGGAAAAAACTTCTGTTACAGAAATAATTTGTGGCCCTGTAAGTTGACCAGAACTGTATTTGTCTCAAATGAGGAACCTCAAATTTATTCGCCAAAGACAATACTTTGAAGTGTAAAAATGTTTACTGTAATATTCATTTGCACTGTTTTTAATTCTGGATTAAATATTTTTGTTCAATTAATGCTTCATGAATCAGCTCAATCCACAGTGCTGTATTTCTAATCGTTTCTCCCACTAAATCTAAATTGGGTCTCACTAATTAGGGTTCATATTACATTATTAGAGCCCAACTACTGTATATGGGGTTGGTACTAAACCCGGCTACAACAATCGTAAAATGTACACTACAAATTTTATGTCATGGTCTCACACAAACTGTGAAACCTCCCGCTGCTAGGATGTTACAGTTCAGGAGTCTGGCTGACATGTAGGGTGTGACCACAAAGTGGACAGATGAGTCTGAAAGACAAAGAAAAGATTTACAGTCAGTTTGGATTTCTTCTAAGTATATGCAAAGGAAACTTGTGTTGGTGCTCTCATTAGGAAAAGAGAAGTCAGCTGGTGGTATACTCACTTCTGTGTGTGGCCATTCATAGAAAATTTCTCTTTCTGTGGGCACTTCCCTTGTGGATTGAAATTCTGTTGGTGTACAAAACGAAACCCAATGATTACTTTCTTGAGGTTTCATAAATTATAGATCAAACTATCAGGTCACAATTAATCTTTATTCTTGGAGTCCCTTAGTATGATTTAATCACTTGTGGCAGTTGCAGATGGGGGAGGCACGACCAAGGGACTCGGTTCGACCCAGTATTAACTCTTTGGCTTTCCCGCCAGCAAAGGCTCCCTGAAGTGAAAACGTTTAGGAGTGGGGAGGGGGGTATTGGCAGTTCCCCTCCCATCTGAATTTTGTCTGTCGGCAGAAAACATAGGGCACCAAAATTAAGACTCGATCTCCTTTGTCAAACATGAAAATTATTACTATTTTTTTTCTAATAATGGGGTTTAAGGAGAGGGGGTACAGATACACACAGATTCAGAGAGACTTTATCATCAGCAGAGCGCCTCATTGCCGATGGTCATATACAAAGATAATGAAGATTACAAAAAGGACTTTTTCAGTCCTTGGCTATTTTATGATCAGTTCCAGATTATAACAGTCTAATAGGCACAGACCAGCCATCTCTGACTCTAAAATCATGTCTGAAACAATGATAATTACGCACCTTTTTCTGGCTAACAACTGAGGAAGACAATTAAGAGAATTTCTCCCAAGGAATCATAAAACCACTTCTTGAGAGTAACTGGCGTTTCAAAGAGTAGTCCACCGTGTGCTTAGCAACGAACAAATCAAAAAGCCCATCAGATTGTACTGCATAAATCGATGGCTGTTGTACATGGTGATGACCGATGACGCTTTCCATTTCTGGGGAGAATTGTTGGCCTTCATGTCTCCTGTTGGATATGTTGGACATCGACCCCGTTGGCTTATACATTCTCCTGTAGGGAGCTTCAAAGTTAACGAGCCTTGCCAATATTTGTTTAAATGCTAGTATTCAGAACTCCCTAAAAATGTAAAACTATTGCAGCTTGCTAGGACTGAAGCTTGGCAAAGAATACAAACTGTACCCGGAAGACCAAGAGGAAACGATGAGGTTATCTGGTTTTGTGATTCTAGAATCTGTTCGGCACTTTAGTTCTAGAATAAATTCTAGAATTTATACTAAAATTAGTGTGGAAATAATTAAAGGTCAGTCAAGGGCTTAATGTAAATGTACTGACTCTGTTTTGATTTTAGTTTATTGCACAGATAAAGGAGAATTATTTTTCATGGCATGTTTTATAGACCTTAAACTAAGAAAAAGAAAAGAAAGAAAACAATAGTGATGTCCCCCAATTAAACAAGAAAGGAAAGTAAGACAACCCGTCCTTCTGAAGGACACGTATTCTTCATTAAAGAAAACAATTATAAGAAATAAAAAAGTTCAGTAATAAATACATTCATAAGATTTAGCAAAATTAGCCTAGCAAATTTGCGGACAGTATCCATCGGGCCGGGTCAAGGCCTTTTTTTTTTCAATGATGACTTCAAGCCGCGCTGTACTTGCACTAACATGAATTTTAACAGACTTTACACGTTAAATTGAATGTAAATCTTTATATTTCCAAGTTGTTGAATAAACCGTTTAAGACATAATCCCTTGTGTTGCACTGTTGTTTATTGAAATGCACCACGTCCTTTTCAGGCGAGATATGTTGAAGCTTCCTTATTGATCGCGTGTGCCTGGGCCTTAACGTGACATAGCCAACCGCATACGTCACGCGATAAGTATGACAACACGTCGTATAACAATATTGTCATGTTTCAGGCTGAAATTTCCAGCATAGATTTTCCTAAAACCCTGTGTTGTCATTGGTTAAAACGAAACAACATGAAAGTTAAGAATTAATTAGTTGAATAAAACCATTTACAGTTGTTTTATTAGCAACTAATGACCACAGCAACGTGCTGCAAGAGCGGCGAATATTCAGAGTTAGCGAATTGCAATCCAGACATGAGAAAACCTTTTTTCCCTTTCCTATTTCAAGCAGAAATGAGTTAACAACTGAAATAGGGCTTGGAGGATTACTATTTGTCAAAGTAAACATCGCATTACGTTACCATAAACCCGCATTAAAAATTTGCATACCAAACAGATAACTATAGCTTATCCGCAGGTGGGGCATGCAAGGTCACACAGAGTAAATAAAAAAAATAAAATAAAATAAAACTTTAATAAATACTCCCTTTTTTCCAAAAAGTCATGGATAAATGTTTATATTTACGTTTGATATAGATTGTTCGATTATAACAATTTACGATTGACAGTATGTTAGTAAGTATCATTCATTACAAGTTTCAGTTTCAGAGTATAGAACACATGCCACATGCAAACATGGCGAGTGTGTTAGAAACCTTACAGGAAGTTAGCTTCACGACCTGGCTGGCAGTGATCCTTGGATTATTAGTATTTTTCTATTGGCGAGGGATCCAAAAATACAACTCTCTTCTCGGAAGCTCTCCGCTCCCAGGACCCAAACCATTGCTTTGGATAGGAAACCTCCTCGATGTCTTCAGATATGGAGGAATGCACAAAATGTTTCTGAGTTTCTTCTACAAGTACGGCCGAGCTCACAAGTTATGTTTGGGTAGGTCACCCGTGATCGTGGTCTCCGATCCTGAAATGATCAGGGAAATCTTGGTGAAGGAGTTTTCGAGTTTTCCAAATCGGCTTGGCTTCACACCTAGGCCGCCCCTCGACTCTGGCTTATTCGTCTCGCGCGGAGAATCGTGGAAACGTGTGAGGACCACGCTTACCCCAACTTTTACCGCGTCCAAATTAAAGCAGATCGTGCCCATAATCGAGGAAAAGTCCGATCTGCTGTTGAATGAGATGCAAAGATTTTCAGAGACAGGTAGGTCTTTCGCGTGGCATGGAACCTCAGTACAGTCGACTTGTTGACTGTCGTGTTGATTTTTACTAATACAACTTTTTAAAATTAATATAGATGTGCGACGCACGTAAACAAAACATACCTGGTTTGATTGATATTTCGAGTGCTAAGTAATCAACACTACCAGCACCGCACCAATCAAAAGCTGCGTTCGTGGGCGAACGCAGTTTTTCAAAATCGTGGGGTTTGCGGGCAAGCGTCTCCTTCGCTCCCCTCCCCCTCCCCCTCTTTCCTTTTTTTTTTTTGCTCTCGTCCCAACTTTCTCGACGAACTCGCGCGGAAACGCTTGCTATGCAGGCTAGATGATTAATTATTGTGATAATGACACAAGCATTGTAATAAGAGTGCTCATTGTGTTCATCAAGCGTTAGTCAGTTTATTTTAGTTGAACTGCAGTCAAGCTCATTTCACTACCCTAATTCCCTCCCACCCTTACGGTGTTGGAGTTATATTGTCAACTCATGGTTTTGCATCTCAGTTTTGCAGTCTGACAATAAACTCCTTTGCCTCCAGACATGTGGTCTGTGGTTAAAGGTAAACAATTAAGCCAGAATTATCTAAGACTTATAATATGTGTCACAGGAGGTTAAACCTAGGTTGATTCACAATTTCTTTTGTCTCCTAGCCCTAATTCATGGATAATTAGAGCTATAATTAAAACAAATGTAGGAAAATAGGTTTTATGAGAGTGTTTTATAGAAATAACAACTAGTGAACAACTAGTCCAAGTCCGCAATCTTGAATTAAACCCATAGTCAACGACAATGGCCTTGAATTCGAGTTGCAATGATGTTGCGACAGTAGCCAGTCCCTCCCTTTTTCTCACCCCACCCCCCCCCCCTACTACCACCACCACACCCCGCCCCGCTTTCCCACCGCTATAATCTCATTTGAAACAAAGATGGCCGCCCGTAACAATAAGCCCTTGATCTCGTCGATCTTACGGAAAAAAAAGGCTGTGAACAGCCTAAATTGCAAAAGTCTTCCAGATTTGGTCAACGATGTGCCGTTGGCTAAATAGTTAACTTGAATGTGCATTCACTGAGAATGATATGTGAGTACTGTCTGATGTGAATTTCAATGACCGCACGGTTGCATTCACGTGTCTCCAAACTGCAATTATATTTACACCAAACTCACCGTTTCCGAGGGGCACCCAACTGCTTTCGCTTTTTCACCTTCGGCCTCCATTATTAGGCCGTGCAATCCTCTTGTACCATCAAACAAAATGCGTCTTACCCATCCCCATGTTGGACGCGTAGTGAGGGACTGGGTTCTCATCACATGAAGTTGCATTTCCTCGGATGCCCCGGATCCAAATACACGCGAAATCATTATCAGTATCATGCAATTCTTAAAGTTTAGTTTAGTTTAGTTTACTAAATTTTACCACATTTCATTATACTTTATTTTAAGAAAACCAAAAAAAAAACGAGAGACCATAACAAAACGCCCGTACTGGGTTCCTTCTAAGTTCTATCTCCACAAAAGAGCATGCAACTATCTTTATTTGGGCGGCACTGTACCACTCGATAGACTTAGGCTATTTTCGTGATCCGGAGATCCGCCGTTAATTTTAATGATATCAATAATCCCTCCACAGAAAAAAGCTGCGTTACAAAGGTGACAGCTGCCTCTTTGCAGACTGCTGTTATGCATCAATTTTCAACCTCGTTCCCAGGGAAAGAACCGTGGGAACGAGGTTCCTTACTTCCGCATTTTGCTTTCTTCACTCGATCGAATCGAATTTAGCGCAGCGAAGTTACAATTGTTAATCGCAAGGTAAGTTCACAGGTATTATCGCTCAAAAACTAGTACTGTTAGTGTTCGTTTGGGAAGCAGTAACGTTGGTTCGTTACAAATAGCCTCTCACGGCAGCCCAGGATAGCTTATATAGGAAACACGCTTTGTGTAAAACAGAACTGTTGTACATGTTGGCAAACTGAATTTGATCATGATGAAGCTCTCAGCTCGATGGGCTTCACCAGTGTGCGAAGTGCAAGGGTTTTTAACTGACTGCTAAGTTTTGACATTCAGCAAAGAGTTAACTGATAGCCGGAAGTCAACAGTGATTTTGAGCAGAGATTAATTAAAGCTCTTCCACCATGCGTACCTCCAGGCCGCACTTCTAGCTCACTGAACGGCTTCAAAACCTCTAGTTGCACATCGATGTCTTCATTATCAGCACACGTTGACATTTCTAAAAAATTATGAGCTCCTTTTTTAACGATTTTTTCAACAGCAGTGCTATGGAATGGCTATAATCGCTAACCATCAGTGTCAGATACATAAAACATCGGAGGCATCATCAATGCATAAATTATTAGCTGGAGCTAAACCATATTTACCCGGTTTGACTCTGACTATTCTTTTACAGAAGGATTTATTTTATTTTAACCGTTTTGAGAAACAGATGGATCCTACAAAAGTAAAATATTTACACAAGCTGGGGATACTCTGGATATTAAAAAATCTAAACCGATATACAGGGCCGGAGTCACGGTGTTGCATTACACATGCATTTCGGGGTCATTTTCGCAGCGTTCTTATAATATTAAGGTGCTGTTTATCCGAACATTCACGCTAGACTCTTATCACAAATAATGAAATTCGCTTATAGTTTAAGGTAAACGTCCAGCTAACGCAGATCTTTTTGGAAATGTCTTTTCATACTTGAAGGAACGCCAGAATGCGTGCATTGCACTCCTTGTCTCCCAGAAGACATGGGCCGAAGCGCGCTTATGGGTGCAATGATTTTTATATAAATTGATATTCGCTCCTCTCGAGTGTCTTCCAAATGCCTGAATTTTCCGTAACCGGGCAAAATCCAAAATGCTGTCCCTCGTCTGCGCTTCTAAATAACTATGGTAATTTCAGTTTGACCCGTGAACTTAGACTAATCTTAAGTAGGACCTAGGATAGCTTTGATGATATTCAATGGACAAAATGGGCTGGTTTAGTTTTTTTTAAATCTGACTAGCTTATCCTTCGAACTTTCTGGGTCATTTAACTTTATGAAAACAACCTCTGATTATACATTATACAAACTTTTGAATTCTTCCCCTTTCTTGTTTTTGTACTAGTTTTATACTTTAGTATGGCAGCATCATCAGGACCGTCCCAGGCTTTCGTTCAACTGGCCTCTCCAGAGGAAGGAAATTGGCTTTCCCTCGGACGAGCCTTGACATCAGTGCTTTGTCAAGGTCTTCGTCCCTATATTAAACGAGAGATGGCTATTTTCTACAGCAACGTAACAGCAGCAATCACAGGATCACGCGTTGCACCGTGCACCTGTGTCTATGATCCGAGCAGAAAGAAGAACCAATACCACGATGTGAGCAAGTGTGCATGGGCAATATTTCTCCAAAACGTACACCTGGGAAACAAACCAAACTGGAAGCAAAGTGATTCCACCAAGTGGATGGACCCCAATAATGGTCAGTGGGAGATAGCTAAACTTTTTCTCCCGGATATTGGAGGACATACTGTTATAGAAAGTGCCGAGGACATGGATGTAACTGCTATTTTGAATCTGATGTTCTGGTGCAATCACTTTACTGCTCAGCGATCTCTGATAAAAGATGTCCGAGAAACCAGAAATACGAAGTGGGTGCATGTTCCAAAACTGGAGCTGTCCCTAACAGAAAAACGAGCTGCCTTTGAAACAATCGAGAAGCTTCTGCAAGATCCAGTATTTACTGGAGATCCAGATGCTCAGGACGCTTTACGAGATATTTTAGCCCTAAAATGTAGCTCAGATGTGCACATCTTCAAAGCAGAAGTCTTATCTCATTTCAAGGAAGCAATTCACAAGGATATTTCAAGCCTTAAAAGTGAACTGAACTCGTTAAGAAAGGAATCCAAGAAAAATGGAAAGCAACGAGCTCGCGTGGAAAGACAACTACGCAATTTAAGACAAGGCCTAGAGAAAGTGGAGAAAAAATCGGCCACGCTTTCGTCAATTCTTGCCCACATTTTGGAGCTACTAATGGTCACTATCGTTTTCTTGTTCAAAATTGTGGGAGGCACAAATGGAAAGTCGTCCAAAGATTGGCTAAAGTTGCTCCTCTTATGTTTATGGTGTTGCATTGGCACTCTGGATCACAGCTCATTTAACGATGGTATGTCACAATCCATTAAATTTATTTTTACATCAACCATATCCCGTATTCTCAAGGAGTGTTTTATCTCTGTCACGGCGTATGAGATTGTCAGGAGTAAACTTAGTGAAAGGAATAAAATATACCCTAACCCCTACTTACGTTCAGCCTTTTTGTACCCTAGCTTCTAATATCCCTTCCTCTTCAAATAGTTCGGACTTGTTTTAGCTTTAAAAGTAACTTGCAGTTTCTCACTGAAGAATGTCCAATTTTATTTTTAGGCTGTCCTGCAGAGGAAGTTGATGTTCCTTTTGACACCAAAGAGTTTAACTTGACTGATTATCTAACCATTGCTCGGGAAAATTTCATAGGTCGTCGGTGGCTATATAAAGAAATAGAGGGTGCCTTCTCCTCTTCACGCGATAAAGTATCTGGTGTGTTGATTATCGGAGACCCTGGAGCTGGAAAGTCCGCATTAGCTGCACAGTTGGTCTGCTCCCGGGGTACCACCTCTGTAAACATTCTGACAGAAATACTCAGAATGGAGGCAAGTTTGTTCGTAACTTAGCCGATATGATAGCTCGCCGACTTCCAGAATATGGGTACATTGTTACCAATAATTCCTACATTCAGCGATCTTTATCCACCGACTGCGTGACACTCCAAGATCCCGTGGGTTGTTTTGAACAAGCAATTCTGTTGCCCCTAAGACGTTTAAAAAATAAACCAAAAGCGAACTGGTACATTGTCATTGATGCCTTAGATGAATGTCTTGCTCAAAGTGAAACAGGTCATAGTATCGTTTATTTGCTTAACAATAAGCTTCCCCGTTTTCCGTCATGGCTGAAACTTGTGATGACCTCTCGCAATGAATCTAGCGTTTCCATCAACTCGAACAGCGTAGCAAAGCTCATCATTGATCCTGACGATATCCGAAATATAGAAGACATTGAACTTTTTTTGTCTACGAAACTTCTTCAAGATGGTCCCTTAATAAACCGAATTAAGTTTTGGTTTGGAGATAACAGCATTAAAAGCACAGCCAGACTAATCTCCGCTTTGTTGAGCAAAAGTCAGGGAAATTTCCTGTTCGTTAAGGAGATGCTTCATCATTGGGAAACTTCCAGAGCTGAAAAGAGAGATCCCTATGCACTACCTGAGACGCTTGGCGATTTATACCACAGCTACTTCGAACGCCTGTATAGTCGAAAGGAACAATTCCGGCCGATTCGGCGAGTGCTAGAACTACTTGTGGCAACATTTCAGCCACTGTCACTTAAAGAAATTTATGAAGTTCTTAAAACAAAGGAAGAAAATCTCGAAGAAGAATACGAATTTAAAGATAGAATTAACGGACTGGGACATTTTTTAAGATACGGAGAAAATGACACGGTGACATTATATCACCTCTCTTTAACAGAATGGCTCACCAGTGAAAGCAACAAGAATAGTCTATTTTACGTCAGCAAGAAAAAAGGACATGAAATGTTTTGCGATTACTACTTAATCTTAATTGCTGACGGAGATAAGTCCTCGTTGTTGAAATACATTCTGACTCTGGCGCAACACATAACCTATGGTGGTTGGAAGGCGTCTTACGTTAAACAGTTTCTGAAGTTTCCTTCACAAGTTGTCAATTCTTCGGATCCTACAAGTAATAGGACTTTGTTGCACCTTGCAGCCACGATAAACAGCACAGACGTAATGGAGCTACTGCTGAGACACTTCAGTTGCATTGACTGTATTGATAATCGCGGGATAACACCTGCATTTTTGGCCGCGGAGCATGGACTCGTTAATAATCTGGCGCTAATGGTGAGCAAGGGAGCCAAGGTAAATCGCAAGACGAAGTCTTTGTTATTCATTTTGGAATCAGAAGGAAACGAGTATGATGAATTTGTCACTAAAAATTGTCTTTGGACTCCAGTTCTTCAATCAAAGTCAAAGTACTGGGGTTCCACAATGCTCCACGCTGCAGCTCGCCGAGGGCACATGGAAGTTGTTGCCTTTCTTCTCGACAACGGTGCTTTTATTTCAACCGTCGATGGTGTCAATTTAACTGCACTACAGATAGCCGCTGAGAATGGGCATTCAGAGGTCGTTAAAGCGTTATATAATGCCGGTGCAGTTGCAGATCAAACCTCTCTTCACCATGCAGCCGCCAATGGTAGGTTGGAGGTGGTAAAGTACCTTTTGAAAATTGGTGTGAGGGATAGGTGTATCAGATGCGATGGGTCCTTTTACTGGCTGAAAACGCTAAAACATGTACATCGTTTGCAAAGCAACATGAAGACGGAAAATGTCATGTCAGTTCATATAAACGAACAGTGTTTTGAGGATACAGAGCAGATGGAGAAGGATCTTTGCATCGAAAAGAAAACTGAAAACACCACCAACTTTGGAGAGCTTTTTGACGACAAACATTTATTATTTTGCGAAACCGCCATTCATGCAGCAGCTTCAGCAGGCCATGTGGAGGTAGTCAGGGAACTAATTTCTTCGCCACCAACAGCATTAACGTGTCGGGATTATACAGGGAGAACTGCCTTACACGAGGCTGTTCGTAAAAATAATAGTGAGATTGTGAAAATGATACTCAAAAAAGACCCCGCGTTGATACATGAAACTTGCAATCATTGGCAAAGGGTGGAACACCGAAATGAAACGCATATATCCTTGAAATTAAGTTGTGAAGAATCTATAGAATACCACGGTGATATCTGTCACTGTGGATACACACCCCTTCACATGGCTGCTCGTTATGGACACTGGGAAATTGGAATGTATCTTATTAAAATTAGTGGAGCACGCGTTAATGCTTCTGACTGCTTTGGAGCGACCCCACTTCATGTTGCCGCTTGCCATAACCACAAGTTATTTGTACATATGCTGATGCGTTCAGAAAGCAGTGCTAACATTAACAGCATGACAGCTAATGGTTCGACACCTCTTCACAGCGCCGCAGCATGTGGAGCCGTTGAAATTATTGACCTACTACTGTACT
>CALNXI010001162.1:94339-144339 GCA_942486025.1 Porites evermanni | reverse complement strand
AAGCGATTTTCTTTACCCCTCTGATAGTAAAATATATGGAAAAGACCCTCGATGTAACGAAGCCTTGTTACAGCGAACACTTGTTGCCAGTCCCTTGGGCCTTCGTTACATCAAGGTTCCACTGCGACTTACAATCCGATGGTTGGCCCGGGGTCCTACCCCTGGGATTAGCTGATGGCATATGTCGGATCAATTTAGGTCTGGCAAACTGCCCACCTACCCCTCCCCTAACTTAACGTTAACATTTGTGTCTGACTTGGGGCAAAATGTTCATTACCGAAGTGTACCCAAGTTTTTTTTGCTGACAAAGTATTACTACATCACCCATTAAAGAAATTATAACTGATGGTTCAGATGAAAGTTGCTTTATTCCAGTTCAGTTTATCTTAATATCAACAACACATTTTCTTCTCAGTGAACGTTACCTAGAGGACGGGAGCAAGCCCACTCTTTTTGGATTTCTTTTTCCAATCCAGTTTTTCTATTCCTAGGGAACAACAGCAGACAACAAACACACCACACATGATAAGTCAGATTTCAGTCATTTTCTGAACTGATGATGAGGCCCACCGCAAAGATTTCACCACAATGTTAAAGTTACATCATGTTTTGACACCTTTGTATTGCCCAAACAGTGCATGTTTTAGGCCTGATATAAGCAACTTAAAGCCACTGGCTCAAACTTAGCTACTAAATCGCGCCTTGTCGTTGATCTTAAAAAGAGTCCCTGTCTTACTTCACTGCAGCTTTGAACCTCCGAAACTGTGGTTGGAAGTCTAAGCTAGCAGCAGTAACTCAAGATCAAGTGAAATTTCCTGCAACTATGCCCATTGTCCTGGAAGATTTTCTTACACAATAACAGGGATGACTCAGCTAAGGTTGATCAATAATGTTTTAACATGTTGGCTGGAGCCACAATGAGGGTGTAAGAAAATCTTTTGGACCACAGAAAACGGTTATAAAAACTTCCATTTGACCTTGAGAATCAAAATCAAGAAAGAAAAAGGTGTAAACAGAACTAACGTTAACACGGTGGTTTGAGGAATTTAAATTACGATGGGCCTGGAACAAGGTGTTTACTCCTTGCCAGCAAGGTACTTGATAAGATCCACAACACGGTGGCTGTAGCCATATTCATTATCATACCTGGGAAAAAAGACAGACAAAATTTTGAGAACGATTTTGCTGACCTTGCCTATGAATAATATTATTTAACCAAGTTATTACTAACAGAGGGTCAGACAGTATGAATACAAACACTTCATGACACATTAAAATGCATTCAGGATTTTACAGTATCTTCACACCCTCTAACTGGATCAAGTAATTGAAGGATTGTTCAAAAGTTGTTAAATCAAAGATGACCTAAAAACAACTACTTTATGCTTCCTTTATAAACTGTAAAAGGCACTTATTATTAATCATTCATCTTAAGGATCAAAAGTTGAAGATTACAGAACTCAACATTCAACTTCAAAGTAGGAGCGCCACTCAAAAACCAAGGAGGTGGTACAGTGTTTGCTGCTGGTGATGCCATGATAGCAGATTAAGTTCAGCTGTATTTGTAATCAGCTCCTGAGAGAGCTGTATTCATACAACTCTGACTCAGACTCCGTCACAACTTAAAGTAAATGAGTCATTACTCTCAGAGCCCCGCAGCAAGGAGCACCGCATCCCCCCGACAAACACTGCTCCCAACTCAAGTCATGTACAAAAACCAGGGTTTGCATGTAGAGTACACTGTTTCGAACAAAAAATCCAAGGACTTTCAAGGACACATTTTCATTTTCAAGGAGTTGACTCCACTCAGTGCAAAAAAGAGCCTTGAGTCTGTGTCATTTTAGTTCTTTCACAACACGAGCAATTTTATCCTGAAGGTCTTTCTGTGTTTGATCCTTTTAAGCACTTGAGAATCTGGTCAGATAAAGTTACTACCAAAATTGAAAGGACTTTCCAGCACCAACTGCAATTTTCAAGGTCTTTCAAGGCCTAGCTTGGATTTTTATTTGAAAATTCAAGGACTTTTAAGGTGCATGCTTTTTGCTTACCAGGCTACAAGCTTAACAAAATTTGGATTCAGAGAAATTCCAGCTGCCGCATTAAAGACTGAAGAATAAGTGCTGCTAATGAAGTCAGTGGATACAACTTGTTCATCAGTGTATCCAAGGTATTTTTTAAGTGCTGGATCTTCTGATGCTTTCTTCATCACTGCCTTAATTTCATCATATGATGCCTACAACAGAAAAGAAATGAAAGAAAGAATGAATGAACAAGAAAATGGGATGTAACTTATTAGTCAATTAGTACAATGGAAAATTGGTGCGAAGTTGCTACAGAAGAACACTAAGCAAAACACTGAATGGCTTGAATGTTCAGTTTTAATTTTGTTTTTAACAATGTAAGCCTGAATAAATGTTGGCTTAGCAGCAGCTGTCTATAATGGCCACCACTTTACAACAGCCACGTTTTTTAGTAGACTGTCCATACATTGACTCTTGTTTAAACCTCTCTACGATGGTCACCTCTCTACACTGACGAATTTCTTGTGGCCATTGTGAGAGGTTTGATCGTATTATTCTCTTTATCATAGCTTCCATAGACCGTATGATTTTTTTCCAACTAGATAATTTATGGTGTGTAATTATAGACATTTGTTACTAAAGGCCATCTTGGATTTGCCATGGTCCTTTTTGTGTCTGCTCAGTTTACTGTGAGACAGATAGGATGTTTAATTCTAATGCAGGATATAGGCTACCGACATTTTATAATGTAACCTCAAACATTTGAGGGTTGTCCAATACTCACAAATAGACTCCATCGGTGTTAGTGGTGATAAGAACGGTCTCCATTGGTACCAATGAATGTGAATTCAGAATATTTGCAAAGAAACGCAGCATAAGCACCGCTTTTGCAATTTTTCCCGAGCTTTTTATCTGCTGCGCTATACTATCATAAGCTTTGATCTATAAAACAGGACAATCCGGTTTTTAACCATTCTTAACATGACTGAATAGTTATGACGGAGATTTGGCGGAGGAATTTGAAAGTCTAGTGCAACACATGTTGTAAGCAACAATAGGGTAAGAAGATGAAAAATATTTTGCGCACTTTTACTTTTTGTGTTAAAATACAAGGCTGTGAAGAGTCAGGTTTTTATTTACAAGTTTTTGTAGGCCTTTATTGGACCGGACTAAAAACGAGAAGACAAATTGCCAAAAAAGAAATGAGACTAAAAAAGAAAGAAGGAAAGAAAGAAAGACAGAGAAACGGAAGAAGAAATATTTGCAAAGAAGGAAGAAGGAAGAAACCTAAAATGCAAGCGTGTTTAAACTCACAAGTAATTAGAAAGGTTAAAAAAAGTAAAAAAAACAAAACAAAACAAAGTCAAAATAAAGTTATGTATAACAATGAAAGCACCCTGGCCAAAACATGCACGATCCGTCTGTTTCTACGCGCTACCGCAGTTCACATAATTTTGCCTCCACTGCTCAACCGTGCACACAAAAAGATAATATCATGATGGGCGCGTTGGCCAGCCAAGCCACCGTCCGTTTATAAAGCTTCAATATACTTACTATGTCCTTTACCGTTAAGTAAAATTAAATGCTCCACAGCCGGGCACGAAGACCCCAAAAAACCAGCAGGTGGGAAAAGGAGGGAACGGGCACCCCCTACAAAGGCAGTGGTGCTACTCTCGGGGTTTTAAGGTATAATATGTAAAACCTAGCATGCACAAAAAGACAAAAATTAAAGAAGGATCTGACCTCCTACAAAAGCAAAACCTGGTGTCTACATAACAATACTTGGAAAATTAAAACAAAGACGCCGAAACCTGATAGACAACTAAACGCGGCGAAGGCTAGCAGTAGAATGCCCCACCCTCCTAACGGCCTCACAATACAAACTACAATCCCAAAACCCTATCCCCGCTTAGCACTCGTCCCGAGCCCTCTGATTCGTGCCGGCAAAATAGTGATTTATGCTAATAAGATTATCAAAAATTACATTATTGTCCATCATGATTCATAAAAAATAGTGTCGGGCAAATAAGATGTATTATCGGAAATATGACAGTTGGGGAATAGACTCTGTTCTTTCTTTTTGACATTGGAAACAAGGCTTTAGAGGTCATAAGCTAAAATATTTTTATTGATATTAATGATGTAGCCAATGCCCGCTGTTCTTATCGTGTCTGCTCTTTCTCTTTTAGGATGGACAAAAGGAACAAGGATCGACCAAGGTTGTATCACCATCATGGAATTGGAAGTGTGTTAATAAGGATCGTCTCGTACGAGTTAATAAATTTCTTGTATATTAAATTTACAGCATTTGATCAATTTGACGGGTTTCAATTCCTTTCAGGATCAACTGCCCTGGATAATTACACTACACCTCGAAGACTTCAATCGCGCTCTTAGTTTGGTCGAGTCCTCTACCGCCGCCAGTCAAAAGAAGTGAGCCTGGTCAAAGACCATTAAGGAAAAGAGTTTACCGACTGAGGCTGATGGAATAGTTTAACTATTAAAATGAATGTTACGTAATCATATAGATTTACCTCGTCACTACGAAAATATGATCACTGACTGAGCGTTTCTCCTTTAACAGAACATTGTAAAAGTTTGAAAAAAGGAAGCTGACTTTATTAGTTTTATACCTTGTGAATCCATAACTCTTTTGAGATTTTCAATACAAAGTGTTTACTTAAACAAAGGGGAAAAAAAATGAAAATCTTGTCCCCGAATCCTCACCATATTTGTTAAAAAACGAGGCCCGCCCGTCTTAAGGACCTTAAGACTTGATAAAAACAAATGAGAATGAAATATCTCAATTCTTGACTCGTACTATAATAATACTAATTTAAATTCCTACAAAAAATCATTTGAAAGAGAGCACTTTGCCGAAGTGTCCGTAAAAAATAACAACTGACAATTCAGAAGGAAGACTGTTTACTCCAGTTCAGTTTTATCGTAACATTAACTGCATTTTTTCCTCTTAGCGAACTTATAGGTATGAGAACGGAAACATTTCCCTCAGATTTGATAAATATTTTCTGCAACTGCCATTTTTCTGGAGGGTTTAATTTTGTTGCGCAATATAAATCGGGGATAACTTGGCCGAAGGTTGATTAATTTACTTACTGGAAACACACAGATTAACGACCACATTCTTGGACAAAATAGACGGAAAATTAATCCGTCCTCTCTCCTGTACAATAGAGCGGTTTTCACTTGACTGTCGAAAGTAATTGAGGAATTGGTTTGGTTTTGGTTTTACTACGCCCTTTGGTTGGCTAGTGTATTTACTTTGGTTTTGGTTTTACGACAGTCAAGTGAAAACCGCTCTAATGGATGCCGAAATCATGGCGCGTTTTGGCTTTCGCGTGGCTTTTTCGCACGGTTCCTAATTTTGAGAGAACGGGGACTTGCTTTCCCAGTTTAATCTGTCCAAGGATTGTACGCGTGTGTAACATGTTGAGTGTACATAAATGTATTCTAAAACTTTCAGTTGTCCATGCTCCAGCCTATCTAGCAAACTTTTCCGAACGAATTATGGAGAGAAAGCTCCTTCATTCCTCTTTTTTTACTCTCGCCCCGATTTTATTGACCACCTCACGCGGAAATGCTTGCCGCCAAGTTATCGGCCATCCTTCAAAGAGCTGATTAACAATTCTCGGAAATACAGGATGTTTTTTATTCTTCCGTCAAGCCATCAAAACATGTCAAGAAACTCTATTTGATTGGTTGATAATACAGAGTTTAGTCTGGGTCACAAGACAAGAATTCATTGTTCATTCCCACAGCCATTCCCTTGAAAAAAAACAACCTTGTTTCCGACCTTTTCCATGGATATAAAGACCTTGCTGGACAATCTTCATGATGAAGTATCCTGTTCTGTGTGTATGTCCACATTCACTGATCCAAAGCAGTTGCCTTGTTTGCACAGTTTCTGTCTTAATTCCTGAACGGAATTCAACGAACGAGCGGCGTCCGTGGTAAAATTACATGTCCCGAGTGTAGGAGACAGTTTCAGATTTCTGGAAGTGGAAATCCCAGCGAGCTTCCCACCAATTTTCGAATAAACAGCCTGCTAGATGTCTTGGCAATTAAAGAGTGCAGTACAGTCAACGTCAAATGCAGGAATTGCGAGAAACGGAGCTCCCAGACATTGTATTGCTTCCAGTGTTGTTCCTTCTGGTGTGAAGAATGTATTGTAGGACATAACATAATTCGAGAAAATAAAGATCACAGAACGCTAGCACTAAAAGATTTTCAAGATCAAGACATCAAGGCTGTTTTAGAGCGACCAGCATTTTGTCACAAAAAACACCATGAAAAAGAAGAGTTGAAGTTCTTTTGCAAGGGCTGTAAAGTCGCCATTTGTAGCACTTGTGCCATGACGCTTCATGAAGGTCATGGTAAGATGCCCTTACAAGAAGCTACTGATGAGCGCAAAACACAGATGAACTCCATGATTCGATCTTTAAAAGACAAAGTACTGGAAAAACAAAAGGAAGTCGAACAATTCAACCAAAAAAGCATCGTATTTCAATCGAAAGTAGCCGAGGTAAAAAGCCAAGTGCAGTCTTGTGTAGACCAAATTATTGCAATCATCGAAGCAAGAAAACAAGATGTTTTTGATGTGATTGATAATCAAGCGAAAACATCACTGGAATCTCTCTCACAGAAAAAAGACGAAGTGCCGTGGATAAACAAGTGAAACTTATTGAATCTGCAATTGAACAAACTGAAACTCTGTTGATACGAAGCTTTAGCACTGAAATCCTGGGATTCAGTGAAACATTTGATACAATCCTACAGGAACAGAGCACCGAAGAAAACCGTGACATTGAATATATCCCTCGGTTTAGTTTCACTAAAAGTGAAAAACTGATTAACCTGTTGAGCATGAGCGAGGGGATAGGTAAAGTAGAATTTGTTTTTAGCGAAACTAAAGCGCAACAATCAGGAACTAAAGGTAGAGAAAGTAGTAAAGTAATTGCGGGGAATAAAGAGGCAAATGTTCGTGACAGTCTTTTTGAGGCTCAGGTACTAACCAGGCGCTTCAGATCTGTGCTGTCATTTGGACAAGAAGGTAAGTCGGTTGGAATGCTTAAAAAGCCCTGGGGTGTGGCAGTGAATGATCGTGATGAAATTGCTGTGACTGAGTTATCGAACCACAGGGTTTCAGTGTTTAGTAGTGACGGTACCCACTTAAATTCGTTTGGTAGGAAGGGTCCGAATAATGGTGCGTTCATGTACCCAAAAGGGATCGCTTTTGATAGTCATGGCAATATTGTAGTGGCAGACAGTAACCACAGGGTGCAAGTCTTTGATCGGAATAGTAACTTTCTTAGTAAGTTTGGTGAACAAGGAAGTCGTGATAATCAGCTTAAAAACCCTGAAGGTTTATCAATAAACGGTAACGGTGATATTATTGTTGCTGATACTGGTAACAAATTAATCAAGATATTCTCTTCTAGTGGGAAGTATTTACGTAAAATTGGTGGAGCAGGTTCTTTGGCCAATCCCAGTCACTGTATCCAACACGGTCAACATTTTATAGTCTCAGACTTTGGTGACCATTCCATTAAAATGTTTAATCTGGAGGGAAGGTTTATTTCTAAATTTGGAAAACAAGGAAACGAGGATGGAGAGTTCAATGCGCCCTTTTACTTGTCGGTGACCAAAGAAGGATTGTTAATGGTCTGTGATGCAAGAAATCACAGGGTTCAGTTATTTGAACTGAGTGGAAAGTTTGTTACAAAGTTTGGAAATGAAGGTAGTGAGAGAGGAGAGTTTAATTATCCAGTGTCTACAGCAATTCTTAGTGATGGAAGGATAGTTGTGTGTGATAAGAACAACAACCGAATCCAGGTTTTTGACAGGATATAATATGATCTTACCAGTGGTATAATTATTGGTGAAAAGGTCAAATTGGTTTTGTAGAATAAGAAACCGTAATTTTTCGAACAACCCCACCTCGTGAGGTATTTATCACTGTTGACCTTTTCTAGTTACGGGGGGGGGGGGGGGGGGGGTGATTAGATAGAGCTAGTTTTGTTGTTAAAATTAAAAAACCTTGTTCTATCCACCGTGCACAGGCGGGTTGGTGTTTGGTGGTGTTGTCGGTTGTGGGGGAGGGGGGGGGGGGGGGGGGGTGGGCATTAGGCTGCCCTCGAATGTAATTAGTCTCTTCTGTGAATGTAACAATAAATTATAGAATCATAGCTGTAATAATAGCTGAAATGACAGTCAACTTTAAATATATTTTAATTTGTAACCTTTTTTCATATGTATTGTAGTATCATTTAAATGCCGGTTGTAGTTTAATTAGATGGTTTACCTTTTGGCATCAAAATTGCATGTTTTTTTATGTTATGCGGTATACCTTTTCATTTTCTTTCCAGCAGTTGCTAGTTGTTAGCTAGTGTGCTTTTGGAAATACTTTCCCCGCGCCCTTCGCCAAGAACCATTTTTTTCTCAACAGGTTCTTCTGGTCCGTTAATTATAAGATCTTATAACATATACTAACCGAATTGTATAACGATTTGTTGAAAAAGCATTAAAGAAGAATCAAATAGAAAGAATGATTTTTTGTTGTTCAAATTTATCGTAGTGAAGGAGACCGTCATGTGTTGAGCTTAAACGTACCAGAATACTGCAATGCTCGTGAAAATTAACTTTGCAAGACATCAACACGACATCGAAAGAACTCAAAACAGAGCGGGATTGTAGCATAGGCAGCTGTTTCGCGGCTATTGTTGCAGCTCTTCAGTGTGGCGTAACCACTAGAGAAAGCTCTGTTGAAAAAAACCCGCGCATTCTGATTTACCACCCTGACCTAGAACCCACAGAAGACAGAATCATGCCATATCACGTGTCTCCTGGAGGACAAGAGGCTAATGCACCTATCAATGTAAAGCCGGCCGCGGGGGAGGCAGGGGATGGGGTGGGGATTTGAAATTTTTCATAAATTTGCCGTCAGATTTCCTGCCCACGGGCAAATCGTTCCAGTCAAATGCAACCAAATTGCCCCACCCCGGGCTGCACATTGCTATCAAATATCCCAAGGCAGAATCCAAGAAAGGCACAATGAAAATATCTCCAAATAAAACTCTGCAATCTGAATTATACGTTTTAACCATAATCCGTGTTACACTGCGTAGAATACAGAAACCTTTTAGGAGAAAGTCCACATTTTGTAAGTTTAAATATACCATTCTTAGTAAAGGGTACAAAGAAAGTCAGTTTTACAAGCTTTATACAGTGATTGTAGCGAATGAGCCATACACTGATCAATTGTACTTGCAAGAATCGACTTGGTTTCCCTTTACTTCCGTTTACTTTGAAACCACAGTATCTTAAGAGGTTCAATTGATCAAAAACACGCTAAAACAAACGAAATTTGAAGGCAAAACAATGAAATCCACTCAGCTTTCTCTTGTTCCCGTTGGCCTCCATGATTTCCAGATCTTTCCCGACCGTACGGCTCATGCGTGAAGCGTGGAAGCGGGAAACATATGTTCGGTTTCAGTTCTTTTTCGTCCGAGTCGGCAGTCAAATATCTCCACGTCGGGCGAAGAAAGATTCAAATATCCCCTTCCCTGGGAGAACAAGATCAGTCAAATGCCCTACCCCAGGGCCAACAAAGACAATCAAATCCCCACCCCATGCCCTGCCTCCCCTAAGTGTCAAGTTGATGTCTCGCAAAGAAAGTATAAAGGAGCCCTCGCTAGCCGAAAAGAACTCACGAATCGGGTAGAAGAACTGCTCATGCAGTTCATGCAAATCTCAACAAGGAACTCGAGGAGGCGTGTAAGTGGTTTCGTGAAATAAGATGATCTTGAACCCTGAAAAATGCAAGGCACTTGTTCTCGCGCGAAAGCCTAATGCCGGCGGTTTGCTGAAAGTGCTGCCGTACCACTAGTTACTATATCCTCGGATGTGTTTGGGTTAACATTGGACGATTCCCTGAATTTTGTAAAACACGTTGTGAAAATTAGCACTGAAGAAAGTTGGAAAGCAGCCAGATGTTCTGTGCAGACCGTAAAGAATATACACTGAGGAGGGTCTCAATAGGGTTCACCATCAGTGCAGCCATCAAATGGCCTTAAATTTAACCGTCAGCCGTCAAAAAATGTGACTTTTTCAGCCGGATCTGCCCGGTCTTCTGGCTTCCCTACTTACCACCAAACCAGCAGAAACCGGAAACGGGCTTTGAAAAAATCTAGGAGAAGACCAGCAAACGGCGATGCCGTTAAGAAATTTCAAAATCGTTTGACGCCCTTTTGCGAATGCCATAATGTGGGGGTGCTTTGTAAGCAGTTTGCACTGTAAGTGTCAACAGATTCACAAGACACAAATCGACAAAAAACTAAGTCATATTTTCGGTATATATTCAAACTTTTCTAATATTCGTTCAAAGGAGCAATTACCATTGATCATGTTTTCGTTCGATGAGGAAAACTCTACATCACAAATTCAAGAATAAATACAAAATGCCCCAAAATGTTATTGAATGTTGACTAAAATGCAAAAATCGTTACTAAATCTGATGTATGCGCAAATGTTCGTTTTTTCGCGAGAATGTATCTTCTTTGCGTATTATATTTCTTAAGCAAGCGAAGGGGTACCAATATTTTTAAACAAAAAAAAAAATCTTTGTAACAATAAATCAATTAAAAAATGGCACTTTACGTGCCTGTCATTAGCTTACCCCAGGGATAGGACCCTGGGGAATCCAGGGAAATATCTCTGGGAATTGAATAAATTGGGTTCCCTGCCCCTGGGGAGTGTAATATTCAGGCCCAAGTTGTTCAAAAGCTGGATAGTGCTATCCACTGGATAAATCACTATCAAGTATTAGGGAAACCAATTGCATTATCCACTGGATATAGATTTCTCCGCTGGATAGCGCTATCAACCTTTTGAACAACTGGGGCCTGAACAATATTTCAGTTAAAAGGTAAAAGGGGTGGGAAAAATTTATACAGTGGAACCTCGATTTAACAAACCTCTATATAACACAGTCCTCAGTATAATGAACGATTTTTTTTACCCCTCTGATAGTAAAATATATGGAAAAAAACCTCGATATAACGAAACCTTGTTACACCGAACACATGTTGCCAGTCCCTTGGCCCTTCGTTATATCGAGGTTCCACTGTGACTTACAATCCGATGGTTGACCCGGGGTCCTACCCCTGGGGTTTGCGGATGGCATATGTCGGATCAATTTAGGTCTGGGAAACTGCCCACCTACCCCTCCCCTAACTTAACGTTAACATTTGTGTCTCACTTGGGGCAAAAAAATCATTACCGAAGTGTATTAACCAAGGTTCTTTTGCTGACAAAGTATTATTAAAGTATTATAAAAGAAATTATAACTGATGGTTCAGATGAAAGTAGCTTTATTCCAGCTCAGTTTATCTTAACATCAACAACACATTTCTTCTCAGTGAACGTTAGCTACAGGATGGGAGCAATCCCACTCTTTTTCGATTCTTTTTCCAATCCAGGTTTCTATTCCTAGGGAACAACAGCAGACAACAAACACACCACACATGATAATTCAGATTTCAGTCATTTTCTGAACTGACGATGGGGCCCACCGCAAAGATTTCACTACAATGTTAAAGTTACATCATGTTTTGACACCTTTGTATTGCCCAAACAGTGCATGTTTTAGGCCTGATATAAGCAACCTAAAGCCACTGGCACAAACTTTCTACTAAATTGCACCTTGATCTTAAAGAGTCCCTGTTTTACTTCACTACAGCTTTAAACCTCTGAACCTGTGGTTGGAAGTCTAACCTAGCAGCAGCAACTCAAGATCAAGTGAAATTTCCTGCAACTATGCCCATTGTCCTGGAAGATTTTCTTACACAATAACAGGGATGACTCAGCTAAGGCTGATCAATAGTGTTTTAACATGTTGGCTGGAGCCACCATGAAAAATCTTTTGGACCACAGAAAACGGTTACAAAAACTTCCATTTAATCTTGAGAATCATAATCAAGAAAGAAAAAGGTGCAAGCTGAACTAACGTTAACACGGTGGTTTGAGGAATTTAAGTTACGATGGGCCTGGAACAAGGCGTTCACTCCTTGCCAGCAAGGTACTTGATAAGATCCACAACACGGTCGCTGTAGCCATATTCATTAGTTCGTAATTTAATTCATTTTTCAACCAGACTCCCCCCGGATTGTGCACGTGTGTGCCATGTTGAGTGAACAAAATTTCGGTAGTCCATGCTTCAACCTACCTAGCAAACTTTTCCGAACGAATTAGGGAGAGAAAGCCCCTTCATTCCTCTTTTTTCCTGTCCCCAACTTTCGCGCGGAATCTCCTGCCGACAAGTTAACCACATGCTTCAAAGAGCTGATTAACAATTCTCGGAAATACAGGATGTTGATCTTTTTTTGTTCTTCCATCAAACTATCAAAACACGTCAAGAAACTCTATTTGATTGGCTAATAATACAGAGTTTAGTCTAGGTCACAAGACAAGAATTCATTGTTCAGTAGCAAAGCCATTCCCTTGATCGTCAACAACTAGGCCAAATTTTTAAAAAGTCACCTTGTTTCCGACCTTTTCCATGGATATAAAGACCTTGCTGGACAATCTTCATGATGAAGTATCCTGTTCTGTGTGTATGTGTCCATTCACTGATCCAAAGCAGTTGCCTTGTTTGCACAGTTTCTGTCTTCACTGCCTGAACGGAATTCAACGAACGAGCGGAGTCCGTGGTAAAATTACATGCCCTGAGTGCAGGAGACAGTTTCAGATTTCTGGAAGTGGAAATCTAATCGAACTTCCCACCAATTTTCGAATAAACAGCTTGGTAGATGTCTTAGCAATAAAAGAGTGCAGTACAGTCAACGTAAAATGCAGAAACTGCGACAAACGGAGTACCCAGACCTTATATTGCTTCCAGTGTTGTTCCTTCTGGTGTGAAGAATGTATTGTAGGACATAACATTATTCGAGAAAATAAAGAACACAGAACGCTAGCACTAAAAGATTTTCAAGATCAAGACATCAAGGCTGTTTTAGAGCGACCTGCATTTTGTCAGAAGAAACACCATGAAAAAGAAGAGTTGAAGTTCTTTTGCAAGGGCTGTAAAGTCGCCATTTGCAACACTTGTGCCGTAACGCTTCATGAAGGTCATGGTAAGATGCCCTTGCAAGAAGCTATTGATGAGCGCAAAACACAGATCAACTCCAAAATTCGATCTTTGAAAGACAAAGTACTGGAAAAACAAAAGGAAGTCGAACAATTCAACCAAACAAGCATCGCATTTCAATCGAAAGTAGCCGAGGTAAAAAGCCAAGTGCAGTCTTTTGTAGACCAAATTATTGCAATCATTGATGCGAGGAAACAAGATGTTTTTGATGCAGTCGATAATCAAGCCAAAAAATCACTGGAATCTCTCTCACAGAAAAAAGAAGAAGTGGAAAAACAATTAAAAAGAATTGAATCCGCAGTTGAACAAACTGAAACTCTGTTGAAACGAAGCTTCAGCACCGAAATCCTTGGATTCAGTGAAACATTTGATACAATCCTGCAGGAACAGAGCACCCAAGAAAACCGTGACACTGAATGTATTCCTCGGTTTAGTTTTACTAAGAGTGAAAAACTGATTAACCTGTTGAGCATGAGCGAGGGCATAGGTAATGTAGAATTTGTTTTTAGGGAACCTAAAGCGCAACAATCAGGAGCTAAAGGTAAAGAAAGTAGTAAAGTAATTGCTGGGAATAAAGGGGCAAATATTCGTGACAGTCCTCTTGAGACTCAGGTACAAACCAGGCGCTTCAGATCTGTGCTGTCATTTGGACAAATAGGCGAGTCTGTTGGAATGCTTAATGGGCCCTGGGGGTTGGCAGTGAATGATCATGATGAAATTGCTGTGACTGAGTGTGGTAACCACAGGGTTTCAGTGTTTAGTAGTGACGGTACCCGCTTAAGATCCTTTGGTTCGAAGGGTCAGAATAATGGTCAGTTTGATTTCCTTAAAGGGATCGCTTTTGATAGTCATGGCAATATTTTAGTGGTAGACTGTTTTAACCACAGGGTGCAAGTCTTTGATAGGAATGGTAACTTTCTTAGTAAGTTTGGTGAACAAGGAAGTCGTGATAATCAGCTTAAATTCCCTCACGGTTTATCAATAAACGGTAACGGTGATATTATTGTTGCTGATAAAGGTAACAAATTAATCAAGATATTCTCTTCTAGTGGGAAGTATTTACGTAAATTTGGTGGAGCAGGTTCCTTGGTGGATCCCTGTCACTGTATCCAATACAGTCAATATTTTATAGTCTCAGACCCTGGTGATCATTCCATTAAAATGTTTAATCTGGAGGGAAAGTTTATTTCTAAATTTGGAAAACCGGGAAATAAGGATGGAGAGTTCAATATACCCCGTTGCTTGTCAGTTAACAAAGAAGGATTGCTAATGGTCTGTGATGCAGAAAACGCGAGAGTTCAGTTATTTGAAGTAAGTGGAAAGTTTGTTACAAAGTTTGGGAGTAAAGGTAGTGAGAGAGGAGAGTTAAAGTTTCCAGTGTCTACAGCAAATCTTACTGATAGAAGGATAGCTCTGTGTGATTTTAGCAACAACCGAATCCAGTTTTTTGACAACATATAATATGATCTTACCAGTGGTATTATTGTTGAAATGTTCAAATTGGTTATCAAGAATAAGAGACCGTAATTTTTCCAACAACACGATCTCGTAAGGTATTTGTCACTGTTGACCTTTTATTACTAGCTGAACTGACATACAACTTGTAAATATATTTTGTAACCTTATTGTAGTATCATTGAAATGCCGATTGTAGTTTGATAAGATGGTTCAACCTTTTGGTGTCAAAATTGTTTTTTTATGTTATACGGTATACCTTCTCATTTTCTTTCCAGCAGTTGCTAGTCAGTTAGCTAGTGTGTTTTTGGAAATACTGTCCCCGCGCCCTTAGCTCAAGTACCATTTTTTTTTTCAACAGGTTCTTCAGGTCCGGTAATTCAGTATAACATATATTAACCGAATTGTATAACGATTTGTTAAAAATGCATTAATTAAAGGATAATCAAGTATAAAGAATTTTTTTTGTTCAAATTTATCGTTGTCAAGGAGACTTTTATATCATGTGTTGAAGTTAAACGTACCAGAATACTGCAATGCTGATCGTACTACGTGGAAATCAACTTTGCAAGACATCAACAAGACACCGAAAGAACTCAAAACAGAGCGGGATTGTAGCCATAGGCAGCTTTTTCGCTATTATTGCAGCTCTTCAGTATGGCGTGACAACTAGAGAAAGCTCTGTTGGAAAAAAAAACCCTGCGCACTCTGATTTTAGCCCTAACCTAGAACTCACAACACCCACAAAAGACAGAATCACGCCATGTCACGTGTCTCCTGGGCTTGTTCGAAGGCCGATTAGCGATAACCCAGGGTTAAATTTTAACCCGGGTCTCTCTTTCTTTTCATCAAAAGCATTTTCTCGAACAATTTTCTCTAATCTTTTTAGAGTAGCCAATCATCAAATTGTTGACAAAAAGAATTGAACTGAATTTGCTTTTTAAGCTTTCATATCTGAATTCAAATTTCGAACTAACCCTGGGTTATCTTAACCCAGCTTTGATCAACTCGGCCCTGGGGGACAAGAGGCCAAGTGTCAAGTTGATGTCTCGCGAAGAAACTATAAATGAGCCCTCGCTAGGCGAAAAGAACTCACGAATCGGGTAGAAGAACTACTCATGCAGTTCATGCAAATCTCAACAAAGAACTCGAGGAGGTGTGCATGTAAGTGGTTTCGTGAAAACCAGATGATCTTGAACCCTGAAAAATGTAAGGCGTTGTTCTCGCCCGAGAGCCTAATGCCGGCGGTTTGCTGAAGGTGCTGCCGTACCACTAGTTACTATATTCCGGGATATGTTTGAGTTAACATTGGACGATTCCCTAAATTTTGTGAAACACGTTACGAAAATTAGCACTGAAGAAAGTTGGAAAGCAGCCAGATGTTCTTTGTAGACCGTACACAACGAGAATATAGTTTAAAACCACTTAAACAATTGCTAAACGTATTTTAGTATTTAAGCAGTATTTAATATTAATATATCATGTCTATGTGCGATTAAAACATCATGAATCTTAGTGCCTCTTGAATTGAATATATTCTAAATTGCTGTAAATCCGAACTCTAATTAAACTTTCTTACCATACGAGTAGCGTAGAAGTCGTACATATCCAAGTAATTTTTCTCATATGATAATATCCAATATATAGTTGTTGTTACTTTCTTTCTTTCTTAAATGTTATTTTACTTTGTCTCATTTGTCATTGCATTGATTGACTCTGGTACTGAAGTCAATAAAGTTCTTGTTGTAGTATTTATGCAGTAAATATAGCATACCTTTATCCTCTAAAAAGTTTTCATCTAGTTGGATTTTCTAGCTGAAAGTCTAGTGATCCGAAAATTATAGGGATCAAAACTTACCTTTTCGGAAATTTCAGCCAGGAAAAACACTCCCGAAAATTCTAGGTGAATTCTAGGTGACCTTTTAAGGTTAGATGTTCGAAAATCCTAGGCAAGCAAAAATTTTTACAACAAATGTTCCGAAAATTCTAGATCTCAAATCGTCTTCCGAACAGATATTTTCCGAAAATTGACGTGGGGTGCCTTGAGCAGCTAGATGCTCTTTGTAGACCGGTATAGAATATACACTGTAGGAGGGTCTCAATGGGGTTAATCGCCAGTGAAGCCGTCAAATGGCCTCAAATTTAACCGTCAGCCGTCGAAAAACGGTTTTTTTTGGAACACTCACCGTTTCTGGGAACGGAATCATCTTTCTAAGGGTAAGAATTTTGTTTTTGTTTTTTGTTTTTGACAGTTACAGGTGGAAGATTTTTTCCAGAATTACACGCTACGAAAGATTTTTTTTTCAGTGTAGGAGTTTTTTCCCCCAGGTATTTCCTTCGTAGAATTATTTTCCTTCGAAATCAGTCTGTGGGATATATTTTTTCTTCCCCCCTCAAAAGTCAAAAGTCAAATAGTGGGTCTCTTCGTCATGAAAGAGTGTCAGGCGTTCGATAGGGAACGGAAAGGAAATTTGGGCGCGAGACCGCGCGCCCGGAGTCCTGAAAAGGTGCTTTTCCTAACGTTCGAGGTACAGAGTCAAAGAGCCGCGAAATAAGAAACGCGCAGCCCGTCCTTAAGTGAATCTAGCACCCCACCTTCCTTAAAATTAACAAACCTAGGGAACATTTTTTTCGGTTAACTCTTTTTATCCTATTCACGGCTAACGGTTAAAATTGTTCAATTTTTAAGGCTATCGATTTAATTTTTGGCCGTTTTACGCCTATTGGCTAACCCCATTGAGACCCTCTTAAGGTCTCGGTAAAGGAAAACGAGGTGCCCACAGAAAAAAATTCTAGTCGCGCGAGTATTTTCGCTACAAAGGCAAGTTATATATCAAATTAAAGCTAAAAGACTAAATTACCTTATAAAAGATTTTATTTCATCGAATTTCAAAAGGCGCTTAAGTTTTTTGCTCTCGAACTCAGAGGTATCGAGTTTACTGCTGAAGCTCCAGCCCTTTCGCGTTGTTAAATATTCATTTCTTTTTTATTGCATCTGATTGACAGATAAAAGACCTAAAAAAGGGTGTGAGGAATTTTCCGATTTCCCTTTGTAACTCATTTTATGTCAGTTTCTTTGCGCAAATCGCGCTCGAGATTCGACTTTTTAGTTTGAAATGCAATAATTCCGCGAATACGAGACATATGCAAATTTCCTCACACCCTTTTTTAGGTCTTTTAGCTTTAATTTGATATATAACTTGCCTTTGTAGCGAAAATACTCGCGCGACTAGAATTTTTTTCTGTGGGCATCTCGTTTTCCTTTACCGAGACCTTAATAGAGGATTTACGGTATTCGTTCAAACGAGCAATTACCACTGATGATGTTTTTTTTTTTAAAAAAAATATCTTTGTAACAATAAATCAATGAAAAAAATTGCACTTTATGTGCCTTTCATTGGCTTACCCCAGGGATAGGACCCTGGGAATCCAGAGAAATATCGCTGGGAATACAAGTGAATAAATTGGGTTCTCTGCCCCTGGGAGTGTAATATTCAGAACAATATTTCAGTTACGAGGAAAAGGGGTGGGAAAAATTTATACAGTGGAACCTCGATTTAACAAACCTCTATTATAACAAAGTCCTCAGTATAACGAACGATTTTCTTTACCCCACTGATAGTAAAATATATGGAAAAGAACCTCATTTCACTGGCCTGATGATCGTCAAACTCGGTAATTTTAGCTTTTGGGTGCGACAAAAACCCGCATGTTGTATTATGAAACCCATCAAAGTTTTCGTGCCATTCAGATTTAAAACCAGAAACGTGAACAATGCCGCCGAATTGTTCAGGTTTTAAACAGGGAAAAGTAAAAGTTTCAGTGGGTTTACGTAAACTTCATTAAGATATGTTTGGTTCAAACATTGGAAAACCGTGCTTTTTACCAGTAATGCTAAAATTGAAAATAAGTTTTCTAAAGGTGAATCGATGCAGTATGAAATATTAAGTGACGGAGTTAACGCGGCAGATGGAACTCAAGTTCCCGTGAAAAATTCCGTGTAACAGTGAAACCGCCGCAGCCGCAGCCCCAAATCGGTTTGGTTGGCCGGGGGTCCTACCCCTGGGGTAAGCGGATAGCATATGTCGGATCAATTTAGGTCTGGGAAAGTGCCCACCTACCCCTTCCCTAACTTAACGTTAACATTTGTGTCTCACTTGGGGCAAAATGTTTATTACCGAAGAGCACCCAGAGTTTTTTTTGCTGACAAAGCATTATTTAAGTATTATTAAAGAAATTATAACTGATGGTTCAGGTGAAAATTGCTTTATTCCAGCTCTGTTTATCTTAACATCAACAACACATTTCTTCTCAGTGAACGTTGGCTAGAGGACGGGAGCAATCCCACTCTTCTTGGATTTCTTTTTCGAATCCAGTTTTCTATTCCTATGGAACAACAGCAGACAACAAACACTCCACACATGATAAGTCAGATTTCAGTCATTTTCTGAACTGATGATGAGGCCCACCGCAAAGATTTCACTACAATGTTAAAGTTACATCATGTTTTGACACCTTTGTATTGCCCAAACAGTGCATGTTTTAGGCCTGATATAAGCAACTTAAAGCCACTACCATAAACTTTCTACTAAATCGCACCTTGATCTTAAAGAGTCCCTATTTTACTTCACTACAGCTTTAAACCTCTGAAACTGTGGTTGGAAGTCTAAGCTAGCAGCAGTAACTCAAGATCAAGTGAAATTTCCTGCAACTATGCCCATTGTCCTGGAAGATTTTCTTACACAATAACAGGGATGACTCAGCTAAGGTTGATCAATATATATTCATTATCATACCTGGGAAAAAAGACAGACAAAATTTTGAGAACGATTTTGCTGACCTTGCCTATGAATAATATTATTTAACCAAGTTATTACTAACAGAGGGTCAGACAGTATGAATACAAACACTACATGACACATTAAAATGCATTCAGGATTTTACAGTATCTTCACACCCTCTAACTGGATCAAGTAATTAAAGGATTGTTCAAAGGTTGTTAAATCAAAGATGACCTAAAAACAACTACTTTGTGCTTCCCTTATAAACCATAAATGGCACTTATTATTAATCATTCATCTTAAGGATCAAAAGTTGAAGATTGCAGAACTCAACATTTAACTTCAAAGTAGGAGCGCCACTCAAAAACCAAGGAGGTGGTACAGTGTTTGCTGCTGCCGATGCCATAGCAGATAAAGTTCAGCTGTATTTGTTAGCTCCCGAGAGAGCTGTATGCATACAACTCTGACTAAGACTCCGTCACAACTTAAAGTAAAGTGAGTCATTACTTTCAAAGCCCTACAGCAAGGAGCACCCCACTCCCCCTCCCCCCCATCAACAACTGCTCCCAACTCAAGTCATGTACAAAAACCAGGGTTTGCATGTACAGTACACTGTTTCGAACAAAAATTCAAGGACTTTTCAAGGACACATTTTCATTTTTCAAGGAGTTGACTCCATTCAGTGCAAAAAAGAGCCTTGAGTCTATGTCTTTTTAGTTCTTTCACAACATGAGCGATTTTATCCTTAAGGTCTTTCTGCATTTGTTTCTTTTAAGCACTTGAGAATCTGGGTTGAATAAAGTTGCTACCAAAATTGAAAGGACTTTCCAGCACCGACTGCAATTTTCAAGCTCTTTCAAGGTCTAGCTTGAATTTTTATTTTTAAATTCGAGAACATTCAAGGACTTTTAAGGTGTATGCTTTTGCTTACCAGGCTACAAGCTTAACAAAATTTGGATTCAGAGAAATTCCTGCCGCCGCATCAAAGACTGAAGAATAAGTGCTGCTAATGAAGTCAGTGGATACAACTTGCTCATCAGTGTATCCAAGGTATTTTTTAAGTGCTGGATCTTCTGATGCTTTCTTCATCACTGTCTTAATTTCATCATATGATGCCTACAACAGAAAAGAAATGAAAGAAAGAATGAATGAACAAGAAAATGGGATGTAACTTACAGGTATTTGTTAATTAGTACGATGGGAAATTGGTGTGAAATTGCTGGAAAAGAACACTAAGCAAAACACTGCATGGCTTCAATGTTCAGTTTTAGTTTTGTTTTTAACAATATAAGCCTGTATTAATGTAGGCTTTGCATCAAATACAGTCAAACCTCCACTTATGGCTCCCACCTCTCTAAAATGGCCACCAACAGCCACTTTTTTTGGCAGACTGTCCATACATTGACTGTTGTTTAAACCTTTCTATGATGGCCACCTCTCTAACCTGACCAATTTCTTGTGGCCATTGTGAGAGGTTTGATCGTATTATTTTTTATCACAGCTTCCATAGACCGTATGATTTTTTTCCAACTACATAATTTATGGTGTGCAATTATAGACATTTGTTACTAAAGGCCATCTTGGATTTGCCACGGTCCTTTTTGTGTCTGCTCAGTTTACTGTGAGACAGATAGGATGTTTAATTCTAATGCAGGATATTGGCTACCACCTTTTTATAATGTAACCTCAAACATTTTGGTTGAGGGCCTAACTCTTAATGGAGCAAACAAACATCTACAATACCATACTCTTGTCAAATGGCTGCTCTAAGATCTTGTGACAGCTACAAAACCATGTACAGTGTTTGTACAAATTATCAACTGTTGAAGGCTGTGTGATTCAGCCAAAATATTTCAGAACAAAAATTTATGTTTCCAGTCTATATTTAAAATTACAGTCAAACTTATTGTAAATGGCCACCCAAAATGAGCAGATTTGGTGGTTGCTTACAGTTGGTAACTTACAAGAATCAAACCAAAGGGGGTCTCTTCTGAGAAGAGGTCCAATCACATCTACTTTATAAGTGATAATTCACTGCATGCAATTTCTAAGTTGCAATGTCTGTAGTTATAGTTGTCGCGAGAAGATCTTTTTATAAGCAACATAGCGCATACATCAAACATCAAGTGGTCCCTTTAAAGAGGTTAAAAAACCAGGGTGCAAAGAAAGTCATTTTTACAGCTTGCCATTCGGGCAGGCTGAAGCTAACAATTACTAGCCCAAACATCATTTCAACTAACCCCCAAAACGTTTGATGAGCAGGATTGATCTTACAGTTCTTCTGTAATTTGAATTCCTCAAAAAACTTAACTTGCCCATCGGGCCAGTTAAAAACAGAATTCACTAGCCTGATAGCAAAATCCACTAGCCCTGGGCTATTGGACGCTACTTTCTTTGCACGCTGAAAACAAAGTTATTTAACCATCATCCCCGAAAAGTGGTAGCAGTTGCTTACAACAGGTGGTTGTTTAAGACAGGGTCCAACTCTAAGGCTTTAACTGGGCAAACGCTAGCGTTTTTAATAGGTGGTCACATATATATGGAGGTTCGACTGTAATTCATTTTTGGAATTGGCCAATGAGGGCTAATGAAATATTTTAAAAAATGTTCTGACTGGTATCACACTACATGTAGGTAATCAACACAATAAAACCAAAAGTGCTGTTCAACATACAGTGAGGCAGTGCCTTACCCCCTTCTTGAGTCTGCAGGTAAGATCCACCACAGACACATCTGGAACAGGAACACGGAACGCCATACCAGTCAGCTTTCCATTCAGTTCAGGGATAACCTTCCCAACAGCCTTAGCAGCACCTGTAGATGCTGGAATTACATTCTGATGAGCTCCGCGGCCATCACGCCATTTCTGGGGTGGAGAAAAAGGGGAAATAAGCAAAGTTCAAACATCATATATTCAACACCACCCTTGGTTCATATCCCAGAATTTATTTGCCAAATAATCTACACTGGATAAATTGCTATTAAAATGGTTGGGGAAAACTTATTAAAGTTTGAACACACTAGGCGACATGTCATTCCAAAAAAGCACTACTTGTGTACAAGTCAGGCATCTAGTAGCATGACACTTTGCAGCAACAAATCTCTTTGTGCCCACTGGTTTGATTATGTGCAACTTGTTGCAGTCTGTGGCAAAAATTCTGTTGCAGGGACAAGATTTTCAGAAAAATTTTTGAAATAAGCAAAAAGTACTTTGCCCCTGCAACATCACATATTGCCGCAACATGTTACTGCATCTTGTGACCAAGTGTTCCAACCTTTTGCACTTATCTACAGAAAAATGGGGGTTTTGAAGTTCTCTTTTGATGTGGTTAACACATGTAGCTCTCATCTTACAGATTTTGTTGGAAGCTTTGCTTGGCACATACCTTTCCACTTGGCCCATCAACAGTCTTCTGTGTGGCAGTGTAAGCATGGATCGTGGTCATTAAACCCTCTTCTATTCCAAAATTGTCATTTATGACTTTGGCTAAAGGAGCAAGGCAGTTGGTTGTGCATGATGCATTGCTAGGGGTAAAAAAAAAATGTCACAGGTCGCAAGAGGTAAAGTTAAAACTGGTCAAGTGTTCCTTGGAAGAATTAACAATTAGTTCATGCGTCAGCGTGGGTATGTCGAGATATTGAGCATGCAGGAAGTTTGGAGAGCACGAAAAAAGCGTAAGAGTTGCTCGACCCTCCTGAGTGCTCTCCAAACTTCCCAAGTGCAAAAAGTGATTTGCTCACACCACAGCCTGCACAGTTCACAGAGATGACAATAACAACAACAACAACACTCACCTCTTTCCCCTTAACTATTGGTTGACAAATTCAAAAGTGTTCTCTTTATAAAACACATGGTTAACGCTTCATACAGGGGCAGATCTAGGGGGAGGGTGCAGGGGGTGTGCATCCCCCCCTAAGACTAAGATAAGCTAATACAACTGGTTTTCTGAGAAAAAAATAAAACTATGTGGTTTATTGGTGTTGAAGTAGAGCAAGAGACAAGTGCACCCCCTCCTAAAAAAAATCCTGGATCCGCCCCTGTCATACTGTACTGTTGAGTTATGGATGCACGTAGGAGATGTCTTGGGAGGATTGTTAAGCTTTCAAGAACTCGAGGTATAGTTTATTGACGTCATCAGCATGCTCAATGGGAGTATGAAGCATGCTTGCGCTATTAATTGAATTTGATTAGGTGAATATTCTAGTTATGTTATAATACATTTTGACCGTGGTTTTTTCATTATTGAGTTTATTTTTAATTTCAATATCATGCTCTTCAGTCAAAGAATTGAAAATTCAAAAGAATCTTTGATTGGGATGGATGCTGATGGATTAATGGGAATAATTTGATCTATGAAGTTTAAAATATCAATGAATTAAAATGATGCAATGTGGCATAAAAACAAATCAAGCAAATTTGGTCAAAGTTGGCTGGTTATGAAAAATTAGCCAGGCAGTTTGAGCTAATTATAAACTGAGAATTATTTTCAGTGAATAATAACTGATTACTACTTCCACCCACCAAAAGTGACACTACTCACTTCAAGACCATCACGACTAAAAAAAACTTCTATAAAGCACAATCTATCAACATACCTAACAACTGTCATAGATTTTGGATCATACTTGTCCTCATTCACTCCCATCACAAACATGGGAGCATCAGCTGAAGGGGCTGAAATGATGACCCTTTTGGCCCCGCCCTTCAAGTGAGCGCTGGCCTTTTCTGTCGTTGTGAAAACACCAGTTGACTCAACAACATATTCAGCACCACTTTCACTCCATGGTATTGCGCTTGGGTCTTTCAATGCATAGACAAAAATTGCTTTGCCATTTATTACAAGCTTGCCATCTTTTGCCTCAACAGTTCCCTTGAATCTTCCATGGGTGGAGTCGTACTTAAACATGTACACCTTTTTGACAAAACAGCAGAAATTAATGAACTTTTCATGAATCAGTAGGTCTCGATTTGCTTTTAGTCTGTGACCTACACGACCTGTCATGGAAAGTCTGGAAAAACTGTGGAGATCAGTGCTAAAATCTGAGAAATATCTGAAAATATTACACGTGTGCTGATAGGTAGAAACAAAATTTTAAATCAAAGTGCAACCACAAACTAAAAATAACTGACATTAATTAAAAACTCATTAACACGTAGATCTGACAGTTAATTTTTTGTGCGTCAAACGATTACGTATGAGCTCATGCAAAAGATGGTATCATGACCTATCAGGAAGCGGCCGCCATTATTGGAACAATACGATATTGATTTAGTTTACTGGTTGTTTAAAAAAACTGCCTACGAATCCTGTTCTGTTAGTCACAATAAAATAAAATTATTCCTCAATGGAATTACACAAGCAATAATAAAAATATTGTTAACCATGTAATCCAGATCGATAAATGGATCGTTCACTGCGACAACTTGTACTTCTTCATGTTCCTGGGAGGCACGCATTACAAGGCGTCCAATACGTCCAAATCTACGATAAAAACGCAAGAATATGTTACCTTTAACAGTCAAATGATGATGGACAAGAACAGAAACATAGAAAAAAGAAGCAGCAAAGCTCATTCAACACTTTCACTAACCCATTAATTCCTACTTTCACCATCTTGATGTCGAGTTTTGGGGTGTTTTCTGTGAAAGAATCAACAACTAACTTCAGTACGAACAAGTATTTAACTGCACACAAAAATTATTGTTATAAGACACATGTCCATTGAAATGACGGGTTAAGACTGACCATTTACCTAGAACAGAAGGGAGATCACAATTACTGCCACGTTCACCGATAGAATGCAAGATCGGAGTGGACAATTTTGCAGAATGACCCTTCAAGTGCTGCTGGTACTGCAATATGATTGGTGCATATGGATCACATGACGGGTGTCGTGACGCCCTGCACGGTTCTTGCATGCTGCTGCAGCCATCACAAAGTTTGTACTTTTCTTTTGTGCAAATAAAGGTACATTTCTCTGATGTTACGGAAGATTTTCAATGTAGAATATCAAAGATAGCAACCTGGTGTGGGTTAAAGTACTGTATCCAAATAAAAAGCCCTATTCACCCCTTGGGCATCTTGTCTCCGTTTTGCATAACACTCCAGACGTCCGTGATGGACTGGAGTGGATGGACTGGGCTGGACTGGACTATGAGCTGGGGGACTTAGGACTAGATAGGATATTTTACATGTGTTTGTATTCCCGGTACGTTTCTTCAGGGTCGGCATTAACCTACCGGCCTGACAGCCTAGGGAAATTAATGAATGGCATTAAAATGCAAGTTGTTCCATTGAAAATTCGTTTCAAATCCTGCCGAATTGCTCTTGACAATGAAATTGATTATGATGTTAAAGGCAGTGGCAGGCGGACGATTGATGTGGGAGGTTGGGGTGGAACCTGGATACCACCGAAGCCTTAAAGTCTAAGACCGACATTGCTTATTTCGTCACACAAGGGACCGTTCTTTTATTTCGCTTAGTTTTGCGAAAGGAGTTAAGTAATTTATACTCAGGTAAGCTGGATCATTCTATATCTTGCCGTGGGAAGCCATGGACCGAGACTTGAATTAACTGACTGCGCGCGTGTAAAGTGCGCGCGAGCTTTGGAAACAACCACTGTGACATACCACATCTCTACGACAACTGGAAATGTTTATTCACTTCCTCAGAAGTTTTCTTGAAGGCGCAGGTCATTTGCTTTGTGCTGAAAACGAACTCGTTTGTCAGTTGATTCTACTTATAGGTGAATTTTAAACCAATTGCAATTAAGAACGGTAAGTGTTTTGAATTTTAACAACAGAAATTTGAAGAGCTATTTTAATTCCCCAAATGAAGAATCTTTTTTAAACGAGAAGTTTTGCAGAATTTTGAGGCCGACCCTCTCCTGAAATTAACTGTGCATGCCGCAAAAGTTGGCTGATCCTACAAAGAGCTCTATCTTAAACCGGATAATAGCACAACGTATTACCTGTCACCAGTTTTCGTTTTCAAAGTACAGAAAGGCGTCTTTTTGATAAAGTTAACTAGGAAAATACTATCCCGTGAAAAGTTTTCATTTTTCGTGAAAACTATAACATACATTTCAGTCATTCTACATCGCAGAAAGTCTGCTACTGAACCGCATTGGGGGCGCTATCATTTTGACAGGCCCTATTTCACTTCATGGCATAGTTCTTTCAACTTCAGTGGAGTTGTTGGGATTCTTAACCTTGTTATTTTCCATTTAAATTTGTTTGTTTCATTATCTCTGATCATTAAAAGCCCCATAGGAGAGAAAAGAATTTAGCTGTCAGTTTTATTTTATAATTGTCTGATCATTGCATTTTTCTTCAACAATGTTTTACTTTTAATTGATACCTCGTTCTCTTATTACAGAGACGTCAAAATGGAAGTACAAGCTGAAATCCATTCGTTACCAAGCGAGAGAAAATCTTTGCTACAGTCAACAAGTCACTCTACTATCCCTTACGACAGGATCGTGAATTCGATGCGCCAAGCCCGAAAAAACAGAGATCTACTAAAGCTGGCTGAACAAATCGAAGTACTTGACGACCAGGGAGCATTGAGACCAGAAATTCACAAGGTAGAAAATCATTGCATGGCATTAGTCTGATTAACTAGGAAGGGCGGGTATTTTTTAATCGGGTTACAAGTTAGCCTATTCCAGACTCCGAGATAATTGGGTCCGCTGATTTGAGAAAGCGCAAACGTTAAAATAAATAAATAAATAAATAAATAAATAAAACTGTTCGCGTGCCCTTCACTCTCGTGCCATCCCTACTATCCGAGAGCCTGGAACAGGCTAGGTACAAGTAGGCGAGAGAGGACTGGGATATGGAACGGAAGTTAATGTGCTTACTAAGGCAATTATTACCCTGTGGGACCACTTTCCATGATAAGTCATTGTCGCATTGTTTTCGTTAACCAGTTTATTTTCGACACATTTAACAGCGTCACGCTGGCAAAATGTACGCTCCTTTCCGTGTATATGAATATAAACAGTGTTCGATGTAAGATGCATGAAAAAATTCTTAATTTCATTAAAATATCTGAAATATTCTTTAATGGTCTATACCTTTTAACTAGAAGAGTAAACTCAGCTGAGGAGGTTCACTTACTCGTTCAATTCTTTTCTTTTTACAGGGCAGGAGTGTACTTCCGTCTGCGTTGAGGAATCTTTTCAACCGACTAACAAGTCTTTTCAAGAAGAACTCGCGCGTAAATTCTCACTGTCATTCAAGGAGACGGAAAAATTATATGTAGAGAAAGAGATCAGAACAATGAGTTTACTAGAGCTATCTGAACTGCTGGATTCATTAATTTAGAGAAGACCTTTGTAAATAGTTTTAGTTTTGTAAATACATGTTCGTGAAATTTGTCACAATTAAACCACGTTAAGACTTTACGGTTATCCTGGTTGTTTAGTTATCCTCTCCAAGACTATTCTGGGCGCTGCTGCACCGTCTAAATTTGCTATCTATGCCACGAGTCTCCTTAGTTCCAAAGTTTTTTTTTAAAATATTCGGTGGAAATCTCCTCTATCACCCATATGCAGTATGGTCCAATGGACCACCCAGTTTTACGATGTCTGAAAACGACTTAAGTCCAGATTCTCAGTTTATTTTTATCCCACACTGCGCTCAATCAAACGCCACCTTAAAGCACCTTCTGTTTCCATAAATGAAGTAGATACTTAACTCTTTATTTTTACTCCAACAAGGAAAGCTATTTACATTTGAATATAAAACGTTCTAAGGTTGCACGTATTCGCTCATTCATCACGTCTTTCTCCAGTCTGAGAGGCAAGTGCAGGGCTTAAAACTTCAAAGTGAATCCGGCGACTGCAGCAGAACCTTTCTTGGATGTTTGAAGCCTGAATCCTTGACTGTCAGTTCCACTGTCCCCTTCATCGGCCTGTAAACAGAAATACAAGATGTGAAATGTAATTAAATTAAATTTATAATTATTTACCCTTGGCAGTATTTACAGCACTCATGCTAGACATAACAGGGTTAAGAATCCCAACTGGCCGGGGGCAAACCAGCTGGCTATTTACAAGCGTGGTCGAGGATTTGAGCTTGGGACTACCGTGAACAAATCCAGCTAGCGGTCACGGCGGGACTTGAAGTCGGAGCCTCTGAATTGCGAGTCCAGCGCTCTAACCGCTCGGCCACCCTGCTGTAAACTATTTGGGTTATGCAGTTAGCGCTTCTTCTTCTTCTTTCTTCTTTTTCAAACTTTTGTTACGGTCCAAACAGGGTTTAACAGGACAATGTCCGCTTGTTTTGCCGTTTGTCCTAGAAATAAGAATGTTTACTCAACTGTTCCCCAAGCACCTTCTTTCTATTTGCGGCCGGAGAGCAACTTATTTGTAAGCGAAATGTCTCAAGGGCGGATCTCATTTCCAGGGTATCTCTTAAAATCTTGGTAACACGGCGACCACAACAGTGTTTCCAAGCAGCAAGCGCTTAAAATATTTCTTTGGTAACACGAGAAAAATCTTGAATTTACATTCCCTACTTTTTCAGGCTTTGTCACACGGATCGATTCGCAAGGACTATTTTTAGGGCAATGGAAAGCGTTGCAACAGTGTTGCAGTGATGTTTCGAACTGTTAAACATTGTTCTAACATTGTTGCCTTAAATCGTCATAGTAAATAGTATAGTAATAGTGGTGCGTCGCGTTTAAACAACCAACGCAAGATTACATGATAATGAAAAGACCATCAACGGTTGCGGGCTCGCGTTTATCACTCACCAGCTTTGCAAACATAGCCCCACCCTCCGGGGCTTGGGGACTGTGTTCCACATCCTTCTTCTTAGGCCTTTTCATCATCTCACTCTTGGCAGGCCACGTGGGGAACATGGAGGGGTCAACTGGAAGTGGAGACTCCTAAGGAGGGAGGGGTAAAACGCAAATGGAGCACATTAGTACACTATGGTCTCCAGTATAATAATTGCGTCCAAAGTTAGGATGCTAATAGTCCCTTATCAAAGTTTGCTCCGTTTTCAACGCCATCTTTCAACTACTTCTCCCGCCCTTTATTATTATTGTTATTATTATTTTTGTTTTATGGCCTTTCTCTCGGTAGGAAACTGGTGTCTATTCATGCCTCGCTTTGAAGTTGGCCCCACCACCGATCTCTGTGGAACGCAACGTGAAACGCAAAATGATTATTCCCACATGCAGCGTTCAGCTTTTACCTATTTGTGTTTTTGTGACTTTTTGTTGTATGATTGTTGGACGCGATTCATGAATTTAATAATATCGCAAGTGAATTAAATGCCGCAGGTTTAGTACCTAGCAAGAGTGCTTCCCGAAACTAAATAAAAACTTCAACCTTGCTAGTCAAGAAGTGGCAATACAAAGAAATCAACAAAAAGCACTTACATTAAAATATTCATGTTCAAGAGCTTTATCAGCCGTTATCCTTTTCTTGGGATCATACGTCAGAAACCTAAAAATACAAAAGAGAAAACTACACTCACTGCAAATTACATGTATTTCATCTCTACACAGCCTGACCAGCCCGGGGTCAGGCTCGCCTCTTTTCCCGCTCGGTTCGCCTATTGCTTTCTATCATTTGTCATTTTTTCCCATGAAGGAGCCTGGTCCAAGGGACCCGTTTCTTGAAAGTCCCGCTAATTTTCGGGCCCCGAAATCATATACTCAAATCCAAGCGTTGGTCCTACTGAACAAACCAGTTAATTTTGACAGCTTTCCTAGCCTGCGAGAGCATCCGGTTTTTTCGGCTCTACTTTCACCCGCTTTCGGAGGAAGAGAAGCGACGACCGGAAATACGTCTGCGGTTCGCAGGCTACAGCTACAGCTTTCCAGGTCTACTGATTATCGGGACTTGCGAGACATAGCCCGCTGACTGTCATTTGCAAAGTTACAAATGATATATATGTACAGTAACTTCTAAAAGTAATTAACACAGAGACACTTACTTGTTTAACAAACTGAAGCCCTTGTCTGTTAAATACGTGCCAAACCTGTTTCTTAAGTTGTTGTAAGGATACTCTGTGAAAGTCATCTGAAAGAGTAAAAGTTGTCAAGTCAACTCAATGAACAACGTGTTGAGCAATTTTTCAGCATTTCTTGTGTACCACCACCATCTTGGAACTGGAAGGTAGAGATGGACTGGGGAGAGTATGATCACGTGGATAAAATCCTCAAGTGCGATCAATTCAAATAAAGAGACTTCGAGTAGTTCTTTCCTGTGACACTAAAAAAAAATCAGTTTACTTGAGTATAAATGTATTTAGCAGGAAAGTACTAATTGGGGAAAATATTTTAACTTGTCCTACTAAAGACGAGACCGTCATTTTACGTGGTCATCCGAGCCACGCGAAGCTCTGGCCGCTTGCACTGCAACGGGAGTACATGTACCTCCATTTCTCAGTTATTTTAAGACCCTGAGTATTGGTCCGGCCCCGGGAATCGAACCCGTGACCCCCCGCTCTGCAGTCAAACGCTCTACGACTGAGCTAACACTGACTCAAACTATACAAGTTTTAGTCCCTGGATGAAAACCAATGAAATCTCTTAACCTTTTTAACAGCTGGAAGTTCAGAGTAAGATGGTGGTCCAGGCCAAATTTTGTCACTGGGAGTTCCAAGTTCCTGAAAAAAAAAAAGATAACAGGGAGGTTAAGCAAAGGCGTTTTTGAGCGACGCACGTCAACATTAAGTGATGCCTTTTCTTTTTTATTATGCGTTGACGCTAGTAAATTTATTGCTAAGTGGCTTGACTCTAATAGAGACGATTTACCCGAAACACAGCTGGTTACGAGTAATCAGCCGGGTGATTTGAGCCAATCAGAAACGGAGAAACATTTTGAATAAATAATAAACAAATTTTAATCTATGCAATGCTAATACAAAGTCTTACTTTAAATATTCTGTTGATCTGATCTATCTCTGACTTGCCCGGGAAAAGTGGCTTCATCGTCAACAACTCCGCAAATATACAACCGACAGACCACAGATCGATGGGAGTTGAGTATTCCTATAACAACAAAGAATTTTGTTATCACTAAACAGTGAATAATCATACAATATATTGATATTATAAGAGGTAATCATTAATTACGGATCCGCATTCGTCACTCGAGTTGAAAGGAGTCCAGGGCCAAGAAGCCCCTGATAAAATTTATAGGGGTGGTTAATCGGCAGTCACCCGTGATAGCTCGAAAATTTCTGCCTTTCTGCCGCAGGAGCACCAGATTAGGATGCGTTCTGAAGAACGTGATGATTTACTGTGCAGATGAACAGGGTGTCCAACCTCTTTTGTATTATCAGGGGTGGAGTACACATACATGAAGTCCTCCATATACTTGTAATATTGTTGGGGGAATCTCGTGTTCAGTGGGTTCCAATACAAGCAGGCTTCTAGCCAGACATTGAAAACTGGCCGTCAAAAAGGCGTGTTTTCCCATAAAATCATAAGAGATTAAGTGAATTTTCCTTGCATGTCTTCCAAAAATGGGCGTCCATAGGACAGCTGGACACCCTTCTGGCTAGGACCTTGAATATCATTCAGTTCGACCATTTGGGTGTAACTTTTTACTTTTCACTACCTGGAGTTGTATTTTACTTTGACTAAGAAGAATGGTGGTAAATATAACTTGTTGAAATAATATTGTGTTTCACGATCTAAAGTTGGAGCTAAAGAGAAAGCATTTTGTGTCAACTTGGAACTATAGTATGCATGGATGGATTTTTTTTGTCGGGGGTGGAGGGGAGGGGGGGTTTGAGAGGGCCACATCTCTCTTCCATTTATATGACATTGTGTTAAAAATGTAAAAACCTCTAAGTAAGATCGGTTTTTCAAAAGCCTTTATTTCTGGACAGACATACTCTCAGAGTTCTGTAAACAATAAATATTCTTTTATTATTTTATTATACTATTCCTCGAGTCTGAATGGGCTCTGAGTCAATAGGGCTATTGACCCAGAGGCCATGAGGGCGAGAGGATTAATTGTTTTCAAATCCAACTAGTCGGTAAAAAAAATCAGGACAAAACAACTTTAGCTAGCAAAATGTGATTCAGCTGCCATTGTTTTGGTTTTCAAAGCCGGCCCTTTTCGCTACTGCTGGGGTATATAACATATAGCATAGTAGTAGCTCAACCAATCAGAATGCAGCATTGATAACAGAACACTACCTGGATTTTGCTAAATAATAATAGCTGGCCTCCTCTACCTCAATAATTAAAAAAGAGGACAATATTATTGTCTGGATCTGGACCTGGAATATTTGGAATATGGAAGAATTTAGAGGCTTCTTCAAAAGAAATAGGTAATGTTGTCTATGACTAAATTATACAGTACAATGTACCTTGATGCCAAGCAGTAATTCAGGTGCCCTGTACCACAGTGTCACAACAATAGGTGTATAGCTCTTAAGAGGAGAGCCATACTCTCTTGCCAGTCCAAAATCACCAACCTGTTATCAAATTAATTCCAAAGAAACAATAAGTGTTTTTGCTAAGTCAAGTTTCAAGCTTATTGAACTCTAGCGAAAATAATAATAATAATGATAATGATAATAATAATTAAAATAAAGAAGTGAACTGCTTATGAAGGAAGTGCACTTAACAGCTTTAGCAATGTTTCTAGGGGCACAGCCTTGACTCCTCCAGGAGTCAAGTCTTATGGACAACTTGCGACCAAAGTAGAGTTCTTTTCTAAACCCTTATTATTTCATTAATCAAACGAACCTTAAGAATTCCCTTGTTACTGAGGAGTAAGTTAGAGGCTTTCAGATCCCGATGAAGAATCCAGTTGTCATGGAGATGCACAACAGCTCTTAGAAGTTGAATCATCAGTGTCTTGACTTCACCTAGATAAAAACAAAAATTAAAATGAGAGATCAACATTGGAACCTGTCAGTAGTCAAGCTCTTTAACATTAATTTTAATAATTCTTTTGAAACACTAAGAAAGTTAATGGATGTCTCTGTAACACTATGCAAACAATTATTGCTAGAGGATTCAACTGTTCTTTTATGGACAGTAAACAATTGTGGTATGCAATTAACTGTACCCACCCAGAAGGCAGACTCTTAACATATATACTATTTCACATGCTGCGCAGATAATCAAGGGTCTCCAAGAAAATGGGTGCCTGTGACTGTTTCAGTATTGTTGTTCTAGGAATGCTCACTCACCAATTCTAAACCCTTGTGTCATGTGTTCCATAAGAACCTTCAGGTCATGCTCAACATAGTCCATAACAATGTATATTTTGTCCATATTGCTGCCCACCACTATTTCCTGCAGAAGCAAGACATGATGAGAATATCATTTTATTTAAAATTACAGAAGCAGTATAATTATTTGCCACCACATTAAACTTTGGAAACTTGTGCCACACCTCACAAAAGTAATGAAACAGAAAATGTACCCTGCAAACATACAACAATGCCTGCAATTTCTACAATATGTTTATCAGCAAACACGGTCATGTAGCCTCCTACATGTATACAGCTGTTCCAAGTCTTGTCACACAATTCTTGCTCAAAGATGCGGCTAGTCACATTTGAGCAGACACCTTTCAAAGTTTCAACCAATCACAGTTCCATTATTCTTCACAATCACAGTTCCATTATTCCATTATTTGTTCCATTATTATCGTTTCAAATGCCATCCAATCACAGCCTGCATTTTAAATTGTGCCATCTTAATATTGCTGTCCAGTTGTATCCTATGAAGCTGTTACTTGTCATGCCACAGAAATTATTTTCTTTTTTAATTGTCAAAAGCATCACTCCCAATTTGCTGATAGATGATTGTTCACTTCAGTAAATTGATGAAACAATCGCAAAGGAATGTAGCTTGCTACCCTGTGAGCAGAGGCTACATTTTCGCGGTGTGAACTGGTGTGCGAAAAGTAGCCTCTGCCGACAACCATTCAAATCCGTCCAGATATCTGGATGAAAAAATTTAAAAAATGGGTTTTTTCCAGTTCTTGACCAGTTTAGAGCACTGCGCGAGTCTTGCGTGAGTCTTGCGTAGCAGATCCGAGTTGTCACAATTTTTTTTTATTCCCAAGAAACTCGCGTCGTTTGACGACAGACCTGACGATTAATTTTGCTTGTGAATCGCGTGACAAATCTCGTGCATGCACGATAGAAAATTGAACGGTTGTCAGCAGAGGCTACTTTTCGCAAGCCAGCTCACACAGCGAAAATGTTGCCTCTGATCGCAGGGTAGTAGTTTGCTTGTCAGCAGCCATTCCTTTGGGGAGGAACATCGTGTGATGAGAAAAAGGACAGCTGTTAGAGGACTAATCAGCAAAAGAATAGTTCCTGGAGTAAAGTGTTATTGTTAGACAAAAAAAACAGAAGTACAATTACACTTGAAACTGAAAAAATCACAAATCAGGCTGGCATTAACAGGGCACTTACTCTAACAGTCACAATGTTAGGATGCTGTGCTTTCAAAAGGGTATTGATTTCACGCAAAGACGTAATAGGAAATCCCTCCTTTTCTCTTTCCATCTTTAGTTTCTTCAATGCAACTATATCACCTTGAAATGAAACAAATTTGAGAATAGTGTACGTTGTTGCACCAATACAAGAAGCCCCTCAGGACAACACAATGTCAGGCTGTAATACTTGTGACATTAAATGTTACTAATTTTTAAAAACAGTGTTTTCACCAGAATTTTGTGATTTACGGCCCAATGACCCCAGGCCTTGAAGTTTCTGGGCCATTTAAAACAAAGAATGGGTCACAAGTGTTTACTCAGTTTGAAGTTTCCAACTAAAATTTGTGTAATACTACTTTATTAGACTGGAATAATATCAAATGTTTTAGCTGAATATTGTTGTATGCAGTCACACTATGGAGAACAATAATTATTGTTAAATTTAAAAAAGCTCATAGTCCAGCACCAAGCAGTAGAAAAAAATTGAATGCTTATTTACAACCCAAATAAACCTATTTACAACCAAAATTGGCTTCTTAATAGTACAGTTTTGCAACTGAAGGGCCCTTAAGGACTTATTAAGAGCACCATTTCGCAAGTGTGCGCATCTCATAATGGCGCGATCTGTTGAGAACACTGATGAAGCATGCACCCACCCTACGAACGTACAGCAAAAGATGTACATTAAATACAAAAAGATTTCAATGAACATTGTGGCAATAATTTGCATTCAAGAAGTGTACAGAACATACTGTAAATCCTTATCCTTAATGTGTTCAATCAGTTAACCCCTTAAGCCCCAATATCCACATACAAATTCTCCAAACTGATCTATATATATTTTCTTAAAGAATGAGTTGAGAGAATTTGACAAAAGATCACAGCATTTTCTCTTAGGTGATCATTTTATTAATTCTCATAACCTAGTCTCTTGACAATGTATGGATATCATTGGGAGAAAATTGATGTTGGTCACTATTGGGACTTAAAAGGTTAATGCAATCCACTACATGAACATATACCTCAACACCAACAATATCATAAATCACCCAATTACAACAGGAATGAATGTACCAAAATAAATGGGCATAGAAAGGAAAATTAATAACCAAACCTGTTCTCCTATCCTTTGCTCTGTAGACGACCCCATACGTTCCCTCTTCAATTCTGTTCAGCCACTGAAACTCCTCAACATTTCTGCAGCCACGAACAGCAGGATAATAAGGTGGAAGTTTGGCCTCTTCTTTCTTCTCCTCCTCACCGTCAGAAAGCTGATCCTGTTTCATTTCTGCATCTGAATGGGGCCCAACAGCCTCACCTTCATCGCTGCTACCCTCACTATCAATGTCCACAATTTCATTGGAGAACTGCCGCCTCTCACGTTCAGTCAGGATCACTGATGGCCCTTCATCTTTCTTTGATTTGCTAGAAGTCACATCATAGCTGCTTCTGTTGTCTTTATCCACTTTCTCCGAAGTGGCTTTCTTCCTACTTTCACCGCGATCTTTCCGATCTTTACCTTTAGATGCAGTTCTAGATGCTTCCTCGGGAGATTTGGTCTTGCCTGAATCTTTTCTTGAACTCTTCCTTCGTTTATCGACATCCCCTTCAGAATATTTCTCTCTTGAACCTGTTCTGTTTAATTTCACTTTAGATACATCCTTAGCATTACCACTTGACTTGTGTTTATCACGACTTCTATCCTCAGAACTGCTTTTCTCATAGGACCTACTCTTACTGTCGTCATTCCGATGACTTCTTTCTCTATGACTTTCATACTTCAAGTCCTTCTCCTTATCAGAAACTTTCCTCAATGTATAACCCCTTGTATGTAGTGATTCCTGCTCCCTTTTCCTGTATGAACTTTCATCACGGCGATGATGGCGCTCTGTCTTAGTTTTCTGCTTGTATTTGTCATCAGTTGGTCTTTGTCGCTTAAGCTGCTGCAACTCTGAATGGAGATCCTCTATTTCAATCTCATCCTCTTTGCCTTTTTCAGTCACTTTCTCAGTCTTTGGTGCAGATTTTGTTTTCTTTTCCTCTTCTTCACTTTCTTCTGATGTTTCACTATCACCTTCCTCTTCACTTTCTTCTTCACTGCTTTCTTCCTCCTCACTTGAACTTTCCTCATTGGTCTTTGCAGTAACCTTTTTTCCAACATCCTTACCTTCACTTGACTTAATGCTTGCTGCCTTCTGCTCTTTGATTCTGCTGCTGCTTTCCTTCTTTTCTTCCACCTCTTCATCAGCATTGCCGTCGTTATCGTCATCATCATCATCATCATCATCATCATCATCATCATCACTACTGCTATCGTCACTTTCAGACTCTGATTCACTGCTCACTTTCTTCTCATCGGCTACTTCCTTTGTTTCTTTTTGTACCCTCTTGGTGGCAGCCGCTGTTTCCGTGTCCTCGTCACTCTCTTCCTCACTACTACTGTCTTCTTCACTTGACTCTTCATTTGACTTTGTTGTCTTTGTTGTCATGGAGCCTACAAACCAGAGAACAAAACCACAATATTAACCCTTTAGGTCCCAATAGTGACCAACAGCAATTTTCTCCTAACGATATCCATACATTATCATGAGATGAGGTCATGAAGACTAATTAAATGATCACCTAAGAGAAAATACTTTGATCTTTTATCAAATTCTCTCAACTCATTCTTTAAGGAAATGTATAGAGATCAGTTTGGAGAATTTGTATGTGGATATTGGGGCTTAAAGGGATACGATAACTCCTTATGAATCAACATTCTCATGTTGCCAATATAGTAGGCCACTTGCACTAAGAGGCCATGTGATCAATGCTTCCTAAACAGTGAGTTGGAATCTTGCTGATGCCAAAAATTGACAGAGCACATAAAAATTATCTTACACCCGAAATTTGAGAGGAAATATATTTAAAGGAAATATTTTATGGCACTTTGGTTTTTCAGCAAAGTAGTATGATTTGTATTGGCCGCCATGTTGAAGGGCATACTCTTGCCCTCCCACATGGCTGCCAAAACTCTTTTTTGCTTATATCTTGTTAAACGTTTGATAGTTATGTTCAGATGTGCTGTAAACGTTACTACATTATCTTTTCAACATTTTCCTTACAGTTTAAGTGCAAAAAAGTAGGTTTGACCTTTTGATCTGAGTTTATCAAACCACTTTGAGGGCATACATGTATCATTTATTTCATTGCAAGTTCACACAATCACATAATATACCTGGTTGCATGATTGCATAATTTTTATACAATTACCTTTGTCCTTCCTTGTTTGTTCTGATGGTCTGGAAGCCTTTAAATCAGAATCAGGGTATTTTGGAGAGGAATATTTTATCTTCTGATCACATTTCACATCTTCAGGGTCTGAGGGATCACTGACGTTGTCTTTTTCTCTTTGTCTGTCATCAGTATCAGCAGTTCTTGAAGAAGAATACTTTCTTCTCTTCTCAGTCCTTTTGTTCTCTGAATCTGACTGCTCACTGAGAGAATCTCTTATGACGCCAACCTCTTCAGTGTCATGGCTTTTTGATGAAGAATGTCTTCTCCGTTTTTCAACTTTTTTGCTCTCAGAGTCTGAAAGATCACTAACAATCTCTCCTTCTTCTTCCTCTGTTGTTTTCCGGCCTTGTCTGATGCGAAGTCCTGCAGGTTCATCATCCTGAGACATCTGCCCTTTGGCCTTTATTGGAGTACCATTTGTAGATGATGCTGTGAATGACAAAATCATTAAAATCATTCAGTTCAGCACCTTGAATTAATTTTAGTTCTGCACGGCAATTAAATTAGACAGGATCTGCCAAGCTACACAGCAGTGGCACGGCTCGTTTTCAAATGTCGCGCTATTGCCATGCCAAACTCACTTCATAAATAATGAAAATGTACATGTTTAAGTGTTTTGACTCTACTGCGCCTGACTGCGATGTTTTGCTTATTTTGAGTTTGGAGTGACTGAATTACATTTGACATTTGAAACCACTCCCGTGCTATTGCCGTGCAACTGCCAGGTCAAGTCAATTTGAGTTCGACAGTAGTGCAGTAGTGCAATGTTTGAAAAGGGCCTCAGTCTGACGATGACTACTGCACAGATTTGTCAAAACATAAGTCACTGTCTACAACAGTCCTACGGAGGACTACACCTACTCGGGACACCCACCTGCACAATCATGTTCTACTTATCACATTTTCCACACATTTCTAATTACTTACTTGGAGACAAGCTTTGCGGTTCAGGACTCATCTGATAAATAATTTCACTTCCTCCTTCCTGAGTTGGAGAACCATGTTTCGAAGACGTTCTCGATTCTCGCCTTCCACCTGAAGCCAATGGACTAGCAGTTCTCGAATTTCCTTGTGATGCTCCCCCTTCGCCTTCATCTTCCTTTTCTATCCGTCTACGTTTTTCTTGTAAAATTTCATCCAGCGTTTTTATTTTAAGATCTTCCGTTCTATCGTGATCATCTGGAGATTCGTCTGGTTCAGTGCCTTCGATTTCGGAATCTGCGGGCCTCTTTCGGTTTAAGTCGTGCGTGCTCGAAGACATAGCATTGAAAAAATGTTCTATTAGCACAATATGGTTAAATATCTCCCCAGAAAGTTCAAGTCAAACGGTTTTTAAAATTCCAAAACCTTTTCAAGCCGCCATGATGTTCCACGATCAATCCCATGTGTCCTTTCGGGCACTAGTGAGCGGTCGCTAAGAACGAAGGGCTATAGGCATGCAATGCATGCAAAATGTCAGCAAGTCCATAGCGACAAACCGTTAACTGGTACCGTATCTTCAGTTGTAGACCTGGATCAATATAGCCTGCGTGGCAAGCGTTTCCGTTTGGTTTCGGAGCAAAGAAGGACCGAGGAACAGGATTCTCGGTTTTGGCCGCGCGAGAAATGAAACAAGAGCCCTTTTTCTTGCGCCATTTTTCGCGCGGTCTTTGACTCTCGTTCCTCCTTCTTTGTTCCCGGGGGGCAAACCGCACGGAAACGCTTACTACGCAGGCTAGGATCAATACAATAATAACTTGTAGAAAATCATAAAACGGCAAACTGATCCTTACGGCAAGGCGATGAAGAAGTAAAACAAAAGAATAAAACAAAAAAATATATATTTAAACAAATTTGCCCAATATTTCGGTTTGAAAGCAAACCATCTTCAGGGGCTAAAAGAAAAAGAAGATAAAACCAAAACTTCGTTTAATACAAATAAGCGTTTGAAAATATGGAAAAACACAAAACAAAAAAACTGAAAACAATAACCTGTTGTTGGTGTAGGGCACTAGATGGTGTCGTACTAACGAGCTTCGTCACATCTATTTATTCCAAGAGGAGATAATGTGTTCCTTTTGTGTATTAAATGAGCGTCCCTAGCCTTTCTCACTGCGTCACGGTTGCTGCGTATGAGCCCAAATGCAGCCTGCGTGCAAGCTCTCCTATTTGGGCAAGCGATGCGAGTTTAGCGAGAACGTGCGAGCGAGCGGCGAAGCAGGCTAGCTCAAGTGGGATTAGAAGAACGTCGTTGATTTAATGCCCAGCTTGATAGACTTGGAGAACACCGCCGATCCATCTTGAACCACCAGCAACTCAACGATCCTACTTCTGTCTCCCTACATTTCAATCAAGCTGGACATTAAAAAAAAAAACAAAGTTCTCCTAAGGTTTTATTCTTTTCTTGACTTCTTCATCGCTTTGCCGTAAGGATCAGTTTGCCGTTTTATGATTTTCTACAATGCATGAAAAACCCACGACAAAATCTCTCCTTTCGAAGAATGTTTATATATTAAGACAGGGAAGTGGTTTCATTCACTTTATTTGATAAGCTTCTGCAAAGGGTCGAAGACTTAAAACGATATGGGAACAGCATTGGAACGAAGGGAAGTAGGAACACTTCAAACAACTGAATGCCTGAAGAAAGGGGATTGGCGACGAATCACTATTTCATAATCGGCGACGCCTATTTCCCTTTCGCAAACGGTCTTTGCCATTTTTAATGGTCGATACCACCATTAGTAACCAAGCCTTTAGTTAAAATAGATGTAGTATATTCCAAGTTACAAAAAAGCAAAAAATACAAATGCAAGTTTTCGACAAGAGAATAGTGTTAGAAAGAACGACGTTGGAGCCCAAGTTGAAATTTCGTTAAAATTTACGAAAAGTGCCAGGGCCACCTCTTATTGATGTAACAGTTAAGAAACCTTTGTTAGTGTATTTACTAAAATTTTTCCGCGGAACTTTGGCGGGTCGGTAGGATATGAAGAGTCCTAGTTCGAGGCCTAGTTTGACCCAAGGTTGTGATTAATTTTTCTTTCTTTAATAGTAGAAACACTCTCAATAACAGGTCAAAAAATGGCAGCGACCGTTTACGAAACGGACAATTGCAACGGCGACGGCACACGAGAAAGGCAGAAAAGCAGTAGCTTTACATTAGAAAAACAACAACTTCGCACACGCAACAGGCTTACAACTTGAAAGTCTGTGCCTAATTTCACGTTTTGTCGAGAACGTGAACAGAAAACAACAACTTTCTTTTTCTTTTCATGGACTAAAGTCCTTAACCCTTTCACTGCCAAAGTGTTTGATGGAGTTTTGTAAGGCGACTCTAACTTTTGAGTCTATGGACGAAATCCTATGATGTGACCATTCAAATGAAAGGTCTCTGCCTTTACTTTCACATGATGCCATTTGTTTCTCAAAATTTTAGAAAATGAAATTTGGAAATGTGGTCGAAATTTGCCTTTTGCCACATTTGGCAGTGAAAGGGTTAACAATCAACGAGATAGGATAAGCATTATTTAAGTGACGTTTTTGTAGCCGTCGCTGTCGTCGGATCTTAAGCTTCCTATCAACAGTATGGCGAGAGACATTAGACCGGTCCTCCCTGTAAATAGACTAAGTTCTTTAATTATAATACAAAAAACATTTATTCAAGCAAAGCGCTCATCAAAGTGATCTTTATTCTTTGTCTTCTCTTTTAGAAAGGTATCTGTAACATAGTGCACTTTATCGTTCATACCTTAAATATTTAATAAAAAATTATAGTGTTTAATAAATACATTTCACTTAAGGACGAGCTACAGAAATTGAGGTCAGCCGTTGTTTACCAAGGCCGCGATCCGAACCACTGAAAATTTGGCTAATCTTACATTAAAAATACTGTCAGGAAGGTTTAAACATCAGACTATAGAAACCTTCAGATATCCATGCAGTTGTANCTAATTTCACGTTTTGTCGAGAACCGGAACAGAAGACAACAACTTTCTTTTTCTTTTCATGAACAAAAGTCCTTAAGAATCAACGAGATAGGATAAGCATTATTTAAGTGACGTTTTTGTAGCCGTCGCCGCCGTCGGATCTTAAGCTTCCTATTAACAGTATGGCGGGAGATATTAGACCGGTCCTCCCTTTAAATAGACTAAGTTCTTTAATTATAATACAAAAAACATTTATTCAAGCAAAGCGCTCATCAAAGTGATCTTTATTCTTTGTCTTCTCTTTTAGAAAGGTATCTGTAACATAGTGCACTTTCTCGTTCATACCTTAAATATTTAATATAGTGTTTAATAAATACATTTCACTTAAGGACGAGCTACAGAAGTTGAGGTCAGCCGTTGTTTACCAAGGCCGCGATCCGAACCACTGAAAATTTGGCTAATCTTACATTAAAAATACTGTCAGGAAGGTTTAAACATCAGACTATAGAAACCTTCAGATATCCATGCAGTTGTAAACACACCTTAAAGTAACTTTGTCACAGATCTCTACTCTAAAGAGATGGTCGAACACGACAGACGGGTTTATCGACCACTAGATTAAGGGGGTCGCGCTCTTCTCGCGTTCTGCGCTTACCAATTATCGAAAAGACAAAGAAAACAACGCTTACGTACAGGCCAATTTTCACGTGAAATGATTACCTTAAGCCATAGTGCAAAATAGACTTTAAACAGTAAACACTAGGCTCAGTTGCTGAGTGGAATATTTAAAGTCGTTGAGGTGTGACATAAGCGCACTCTTTTCATTGCGTAGTTCATAAAATGGCCTGACTCAGATGGCTTTGAGTTTCTTGACAAAACATCTTCTAAACGTGGTTAAAACAACACTAAAACGGCCGTAAATCGAATTCGTTGTACGGAGTATGTACACTTTCAAATTACTTTTTTTGGCCGTAAAAAGTTTCGTTGTTTCATATTTTATCTTGCTTTGAATTATTTTAATTACATTTATCACGATATTTAAGTCCCATACCTGAGCTGAAAGACTTCAATACTACTCACAAAACAGTTTCTTAATAGCTTTTTGAGTTAAAGTCTTACTAAGCGGAGTCTTATAAAAATATCTTTAAAGTTTCATTTAAAGTTGTACAAGTTCTTTAAAAACACTTTAGATGTGTCACTTGTGTCAGTTATTGTTTATTGTTTATATAACAGTTCCAATTACGGTCAAACCTCACTTCTCATTACTTCTCAAATATAGTCAGTTCACTTGGTCCAGAGCATAACGAGCTTCATACATATCTTACCTCAAAAAGAACTACCGTAAAATTCCGAAAATAAGCCCCTCCAAATATAAGCTCCCCAAACCGGTAACGCAAAAATCCCTCCGTTAAATCGCCCCTCCAAATATAAGCCCCCCGGTTGTTGTACTTGGAAAATTACCCTCAAATACAAAGTAAAACGGTAAATTTTCTTCCAACTATAAGGCTAGCCCAATCGATTTTGAAACGCAAATTTCCCTCCGTAGATAAGCCCCTCCAAAAATAAGCCCCTCTAAAAGAGCCTTTGAAAAATATAAGCCCCGGGCTTATTTTCGGAATTTTACGGTATTTTCTCAAACAACTTGCACTACAGTATCTTAACGGATGCGTATAAAACTTCATTGACAGCGTGTTCATTGAAGCTGAGTGTTGCTAAGTTACCAGTTACAATTCAGTGTGCGCCGAATCAGTTGCCATGGCATCCAGTTTAGATGAAGGCATAGTTTGTTTCATGATTTCTTTGTCCTCATACCACTCCTTCTCGTAATAAATTCCTGCAGCACAAAAAATACAAATTTACAAGTTGTATACAGGACTCGAGCAACGTTACTTATTATTATTTTCAACGAGAGCAAAGAGGTACATTAACCAAGGCCGCCAACTTGAAAGCAATTGAAATCCAAGGGAGGAGGGGCGGGGTAAAAAAGAAAACCTCCACCCCCCTCCTCTATTTTGGCACGTCAACCTCTCCCTTGGAATCATTGTTAAACTCTTCGCAACTCTCTCAGTTTCAACTTACTAACTGTGATCATTCGCACTGCAAAATACGTCAAATACGCCTGCTGTGAAGGCTAGAGCACCGTTAACAAACAGGAGAATGCCCGTCTACGGGATTTGTCAGCAAAGTTCTTAAGTAAACCTGGGGGCAGCGTCGAAGATTTATATAGCAATTGCAAATGGGTCTGTCTAGTAAGGTTTATACAGGCGATATTTCGCGCTATTTTTGCTGCGATGTCATGAAGATTTTGCGGCGACTAGGTGCACGATATCCTAGTCTGTCTACAGCAGGGGTAAATTCAGAAAATTCAGAAAGGGGTGATCTGGACACTTGTCAGCTAAAAAGGTACCTTTTATTTTACTGAGGAATCTTTCAAAATAGAAAATATCACAGCACAGCCCCATAGGCAGTGCTTATTCGCCATGGTACACAATTCCTTTCTGTCGCGCATTGTTCCTTTAACTAACGACACCGCAGTGAACTGCATTCTAGCAAGCCTGTAGCCGAAGTAAGACGCACTTCTTTTTTATTGTCACGCACGCCTCCCGAATAAGTGCCCGCCGCCCCTGTGCCATAATATCAAACAACCGCCCATCTCGAATCAGCACCCTCCTCCCCTACTGTCTCCCTAACTATTTTGAATAATAGGGATACAAGACGAATGCGACGATCTGTATACCATTGACGAGAATGATATCGAGGATAATGAGATACTCCATATTTTATACACATGCCATACCGATACATCTCTGTGTAAAACCAACCAGTGTTTTCGATAAACAACCCCGGTTTTAGTCGAAATATGAAAAAACGCCCGGGCGCTAATTCAAAGAAATAAGGTGGTTCACTGACCTGACTTGTCATCATCTTTCTTCTTCAAGTACAGCTTCAAGACATTATCAAGTTGTTCCTTTAGTTCGTCTTCTGTTACAAACCCAGGATTTTTTGGGTGGAGCATGTTAAAAAGTTCCCTAGCAACCTTAGCCGAGCCACCAAAATCCTGCAAATAAACGGTAATATAATACTGTATTTCAGAAATTGGTTTAAACGTTCACTGTACTCTTTGGGTGAATTTATTGGTAGCACGTTTTCAGAACAAAAATGGATCAAAAACCCTACCCGTGGGGTAGCAAACACCTATATAGCTTATTTAGAAAAATACCCTGCCTGCCACCGAGTCTCGACTCGTTCGTAATAGAGAGCTTAGATTCTAAGACGAGTACGACAACGAGCACGAGATTTTCTCAATCCTAAGTAGCGCTCGCGCAAGAACAAGCGTCATTTTGGCGGGAAAACGTGGTAGCCGTCGTCATTCTACTACGAGTTTTAGGGAGAACGTCGAAGTGGCGGAAACAAGTTATCAAATGTTAGAAGTTAATCATTTTGCGATTTGGAGAGGGTGTAACCTCCTTTACTAAAGGTAATAGTGCTAACTTTTCTCGGGAAAAATGGTAAAATGAAGGTTTCCGGGAGTCTATGTTTTGAGAATACGCGAAAAAACTTTAAGTCAAATCTCGTACTCGTGGTCGTTCTCGTCCTAGAATCTAAAGATCTCTATTAAGATAGCAACGACGACGGTGACGGCAACGCGAACAGAAAAAAAGGAAAGGTTTTAGATTAGCAAAAAAACAACTTTGCACCGCGCATCACGCTTTTTGGAGCATTTCTTTGCCAAAGCTGCACGAGTACTACGTGAAAGTACCTCATTTTACGTTTTGTGGAGGACCCCTTGAACACAAGACAACCACTTTCAACCACAAGGCACGAAAGATTGCATGGATCAATGGAGCGCGCGTACTGTCCCTAGATGGAAGACGTCCTGTCTATTTGGTCGATATACAGACAACTCGCCCCCCACCCTACCTGACAATTAATTCCAGACTATCAGCTCACGATCTTTAGACAACTAACCTCGATTAGTCTGCGTAGCAGGCGCCGAGTATTTTTTTTTACAGGCTGCGCGCGGGGAACGCGCCCGGCCAGCCTCGATTAGCCCTAACACTTATATCGGGCCACTGCAGGCATGAAATTACTCTTACTTCGTAACGCTTAATCAAGTTTTCCAGAGTAAGTTTTCCACTTCCATCCTTCATCGCTCTCTTAAAGACTGACCTGAAAAGGTTTTGTTAAGAGAAAAAGAACTTCATAAACATCACAGCCCATTAGCTCAAAGAGTAGTAAGCGCTAAGCAAGAAATTTCAGTAAATTTTAGTATTTTACAAAGTTGCTTAATAGAATTTTTGTTAATATGTTCTTGATTTTTCTAACATTCAATTCTGTATGTAACAGTGAACATTAGAGAGTTTAAGCTTCACATATACGGCAAACGTCAGATTCAAGTTGACAATTTCTCAAAATAGAAAATGAGCAGATAAAAACAGCTCAAGACAATACTTATGGATAAAAAATTGCGTGAAACTAATAATTAAGGTGTAGAAAGAGCGGTTTTCACTTGACTGTCGTAAAACCAAAACCAAAGTAAATACACTAGCCAACCAAAGGGCGTAGTAAAACCAAAACCAAAACCAAAACCAAAACCAATCCCTTTCGACAGTCAAGTGAAAACCGCTCTAATAAACAGTAACCGACAAGTACAGGGGAAACTTGTTCACGTGGTACAAATTCGAGTTTGTCGTTTGACGTAATCGTGATGCTTAACCTCTCTTTTGTCAAATGATGATGCAGCTAGAAGTATTGCGAGTTTCCCCTGGATGGGTGGCTAGTCCATCACAAGGATATCCCTAATAGTATGTCCCCACTACCCATGCATTTGTTGAGCAATGGCAATGTTGAGCAATGGCATCAATTTAGGATTCTGGGAAACTTCCCACCTACCCCTCCCCTAAGCTAACGTTAACACTTACTCACTTAAGGCAAAATGATGGCTGGCTTAGGGGAGGGGTAGGTCGGCAGTTTACCAGAACTTTGATCCGAGCAACGTTTCTTGTCTAAGGAAACAAGTTACTTGACGGCTAAGCCTTGAACCCCTACCTACAGACCTGAAGTCAGAAAGAAGAATGGAAGAAGAATGAATATTGAACCATAAAATGGTATCTCTTACCTTACAGAATCAATTTCAAACAAGGCAAACTCATATTCCTCAGTGTTAGCTGGATCACCATCAACCTCATTTGCTATTTGTTTGAGCTGTTCAAGCGTCATTCCTTGAATGTCTTCTTTAGATGCATAACCTTTGTTGTCCACGTCTATTATTTTAAGCACCTTTAAAATATCAATGAATAAAAACTGTCAAATATAAACATTTTCAAGACATTTTCAAGGATCAAGACTTTGTGTGAACTCTGTAACAACTTACATTTTCTGCCATGATTCTCCTTGCATCTTCATGTTCTTCCATAACTTCAGTCTACAAAAAATGACATAAACTCTTAACACCAAAATTAAATGTCGTTTAGGCCATATCCACACGTATCCGGATATTTTTGAAACCGGAGATTTTATCCAACCATTTTAAAAAATATACGTGTCCACACCTGGCATATTCGAATCGTTTTCGCCCGTCCATATGAAAACGCTAAGCAATGGAAATACGAAAGCACCCCCTCACTGGAGAAAAAAATTTCCGTCTTCAAACAAAAACGGATACGTGTGGATAGGGCTTTTTAAACTTCAACAATAATCTCAATAACTAATTGTGTACTTTGATAAAGACCACTAAGCGAATATCCATTGACATTTATGCTGGAAAGAACATCTTAAAATTAGGAAAATTATGTGAAAAGCAAGCGGGGATATTGTCCCACAAAGTTGCAAGATTTTACAGACATTTGTATAATGGGGGAAACAAACTTGCCTCCACAATACAAATATATGTAAAAGTCAGTGACTTAACAAATCTATATCTTTACTAGTTTCCACCAAATTACTGTCAGACTTGACAACTTTACTGTTTTGTAACCCTTTAAGCCCAATATCCAGGCAAATACAGATTCTCCAGACTAACCCCCATACGTTTCCTTAATGAATTGGTTAAGAGAATTTGTTTGTATATAAAAGCTTTTCCCATCAGCTGATTTTTTTATTAATCCTCAAAACATTTTCCCTTGATTATGTATTGATTTTGTTGGGAGAAAATTGATTTTGGTCACTCTTGGGACTTAAGGGGTTAAGGCATTCCTTGCAGCCGTGTTGACGGACTTTTGCTAGGTGGTCCCAGTAAAAAAACATGGAGGAGTATATTTAATTAGAGTCACTACACATACATTTGTACAGTTCTAGTATCATTATTTGTTATCATCTTACCTCAGTAAGCATCTTAAAAATGAGAGCAACATCCATACGTTTATCATCAGCATATTCCATCAAAGAGAGATACTCCTCTCTAAAACAAAAGATCAGTAAAACAAATTTATCATGTCATTAATCCCTACAGGCTTCACAAAAAACTTGCAAATCAGCTTTATTCAGTCATAGTAATATTAAAAAGCTTCACTACACTGTACCATTAGCCTGCGAGCAGGCTCTTCAGGGCACTCTGGCGGCAGGGTGTGAAAAGGAAGGAGAGCTTGCAACTGTGTCTCTGGAATTTGAATTCTGCCTCCAATTCCCCTGTGGCTCCCTGTCGACTAAGCTGTTAGATTTCTGCCAATCAGCGCAAAGCGAAACTCAGGGCGAATGAAAACAAACATTGAAAAAAAACATGTAAGCACACACAAAGGGTAATGACATCATTACTACTGTCATCTTCGCCAATCAGCATTTCGCATTGACTTTTTCAATTCCAGAGACATAGTTGCAAGCTCTCCTTCCTCTTCCTGCCCTGAGGCTGGCTTAGGCAAACCAAAATCCTGTCGGCTACTACTGTCAAATATCCGTAAATCACAGGGACTCAATTTTTGCACAAAAACTATCATCACTATCAATTTGCTGATACATTTATCATTGGTTTCTTTAATGAGTAACTATTCTCTTGGGAAGGAGCGTTGGGTGACAAAACAAACAAAAGCTACATGGAAGAGACGAGTTAAGGTGCCATACTTCAATTCAAATGGATCAGTATTGCCCATTGTCTGTGGACCATGCCCAGGATATGTCCAGACCATGTTGACATCTGACAAAGGAGTATAATCCAGCTTGGCACCTTCACATCCTGCTGGATCAAACTCTGTCAGCCGTGAGAACAGAACAGACACTGCCATGTTCTTAGAGCCATAAGATCGCACTTGATGCCAGTAACCTGTAAACAGACACAACAACAGTATTTTCTATGATTTTGGGATTCAATATTTTTGTACTTGGCCTAATTTTTATTTTCCTTTGCTTTAATGTCCTGTACATTGTAAATGTACAGTGTATGATAACATTGTAAGGTGGGCACCAGGAAAAAACCAAAATTGAACCACAACTGATCCCAGGGTGTGTATCAAGAAGTTTTAAAAGAACATGATTTTTGCAGCAGATCCAGATATTAGGAGGAGAGAGGGTGTCATATAAGATTTAGGAAAATTGAAAGAACTTGACATGTACCTTAAAATACCCAGAACAGTGACAAGGAGCTACTAACATACAATATATGCAGAGTTGGGGAGGTACAACATAGGAGTTCCCATCTCTATAACAATCTGGCTTGTCACCAACTAATGCCGTTCCAGTAGAGGTTAGTCCAGTGTGAATTTTTAATTAATAAACATTATGCAGAAAGTATTGAAGTGTAGCTAGGTTTTGTATTATGCTTAATAGTACTGACAAAAGACAGAGGGTCAGACAGTATGAAGACAAACACTTCCACGACATGGCTTGAAAGTCTCTTCACCGCCTCTCTCATTCATCTGTGTAGCAAGAGTTTCTGTGCAAAGTTTTACAATAAAGTGGGGATGAGAGCAAAAAGGACGAATGAAGGTGGCGCGGGGGGGGGGGGGGGGGGGGGGGGGGGGGGGGGGGGGGG